>JABUQX010073461.1:0-28873 GCA_015478945.1 Trachelipus rathkii
CTACTCACTTTTCTAAACTTACATTTGAACTACATGTTCCTACATTCATAGAATCACCCACTATTAGATGTCTACCCCTATGTTATAAGGCATGGGGAGTCGATTGGTGTATATTAGAAAGGTGCTAGGATGCGTCCTTCTATGAGTTAGTGCCCGCCCTATCCTTTTCTAGCACTTCCAGCATGGTATATCCTACTCCTAGAATACACCCGATATTAGTGTTCACCCCTATGTTATAAGGTAGGAGGATTCGATTGGTGTGTATTAGGGGCTAGGATGCTTCCTTCTATATGTTAGTATACACATTTACCCCTACCCCCCTTTACTAGTGCAAGTATCAACTTTGTTATTTTTCAAGCTAGAGAGTTGAACTTAGTGTCTGCCCCTATGTTTTGAGGTATGAGAGTTGATTCCTGAATTACCGAGTGAATCAGAGCAACCCTTAAGGCATTTTTCACTGGTGCTGCGGTGCTCATATATTTTTGTTTTTAACGGTTTTTCTAGTAAGATATTTCTCTTCACTGGGTTACTGTGGTGTTGAAAGTGCGCGCCTGCCTGGCCCAAAGGTTTCCCGCCACTATGTCCAAGGAGGGGAGAGGGTTTGAGCCCCCAAAACCAGGAAAAGGACTAGAAGGGTTGAAATTTGTGAGTTGAATAACAAGAGAATGAATTGAAATAGGAGTTAATGAGTTTGTGCCGAACCCAGAGTTTGTGAGGTGGAGCCCCAGACTGGAATTCTGGCGTCATCCGCAAATATTGAGTCAATGATGTGTGTTTATATTATGTTCAAAAGATGTTGATTCCAATTTTGAGGGTTTCAAACCCGAAAAATGAGTTTGAAGACTCCCTTGATGGGGACTCAAGCTGTGAAAAGTAAGAAAAATCACAGAGTGCAAGACAAGATAAAAAAAATTTAAATATTCTCAAAAGAGTATATATATTTCTTTAACATTTTTATTGTATAAAAAAGACCTGGAATTAAAATTCGTGAATGGTTAATAAAACATTTCTATAACACTTTATTTTTTTGCCTACTGATATGTAAAAAAAAAAAGTCAGAGTGACCCATTTGGACCCCATTTGTACGTAATATATTATAAATATAAAAATATATATAATATTTATATATTTTTATATATATATTATAATATTATATATAATATATATATTATATATATAATAATTATGTTAGAATATATATATATATATATACAGGTATATATTATTTGATAATTTCTGATGTGCTCTGGAATAAGCAAATCATCAGTACTCATGGAACAAAACATTTATTTTTCAAATTTTAATATAGCTATCAATATTTTTACCTACCCGATCATAGTCCAACCAAATTCACCAGACGTAGTTATGTATGTTTGTCAGCGTGTTTCATTTCATGAATTTAGAACTTAAATTGATTATTTAATAACATAATGATGTCATTTAATTAACTTTTTTTCCCAACACATTTTTTATAGTGTAGATTAATGAAAAATACATTGAGTTTTTAGTTTCAGCGAAAATTACGTAAATATATATATATATATTTAATTTGTGTGAAAAATAAAATTTATATATGCTTAAAAAAATAAATGATTCTCTCATATGAACAAAATATAACCAAAATTAAAAATTGTATCCTTGAGCAAACTTCAATATGTATTGTACACTTCCATGTATTATGCTTTCAAACTACCAATACCGATACTTCAAAAATCGACTGATACCATGGTATCGGTGCATCACTGTTAGGTACATAACTACATATAATTGGTGGTCATTGAAACATTTGAAAGTTTTAATGAATTAACCAATTTGGTTAAATTACAATTATTATTTTATTATTAAATATACAAAATGTGTGTATTCCCTATGGGGTGCTTATATGAAGAAAAATGTATCAATTCTGTACACTGTTACTTTTTAAGTGACCTGCCCTTTTATTATTTATGGTATTTTATATTTATTTTTAAAAGGTATCTTCCTTTGTTTTAGTTTAATTTGTTTGAGCTAGGCTTTGCTAGATTATTAGTCCTATTAAAGACAAACTAAACAATCTTACTGTAACAATGGCTTTGATAAATGAGTGAGGTAGTCATTATAGTTTTTAAGAGTTTAAAATATCAAAGAAAAATTTGTTGAAAATTATAATATATTTGTGCAGAAGTTTGAGTGTTTTATGATTTTATTACATGGCTGAAGTAAAAACCAAATATGCAGTTTGAATGGTTGTAGAGATGGAGAATTGGACAAGTTACTTGAAGTTCTTCAAATATTAGTATTTTGAATGTACCTAATGTCATCTCGTATTTATTAAGTAAACTATAATAATATTTATGATTTTTTTTCAGAGCAGAAAAGTTTTATTCATCCTAATTTTTTTTAGTGGAAAATAAATCTTTTATTATGGATATTAAAAGAGAAGTTAATATTAATGATATTCTTTTAAGGAATGTAGATGATGATGATAGAAATGGTCAAATTTTCAAAGAAGAACTAAAATTAGAAGATACTCAGGTATAGTATGATAATATAATTATTACAAAGTGCTACTAGTAATACTAGCTGGGCAAAGCTATTAAAAAATTTAAGACTAGGCCACTAAAAATTTTCAAACATTCCTTATTTAAAATTGACCTTTATCTTAATCAAAGTAATTAATTATCTCCTGTGTTGATACCATAATCTCACTGCTTCTGCCACACTTCAAACACTTATACAGTTCCCCTTATCTCCCTTACCCTTATATAAGGGTACTATTGCCCCAATTCTTCAGAACCATACCTTCCACAAGCCCTTTGTTACACAACTTCCATTTCCAATCAATCACAATCTTGCCTTCATTCTTGAATTGTTTCAAGATGACTATTTTACATTTTCTGCTTATGAAACATTTTTTTAATTTATATGAGCTGAGAATTGTTGTGATGAAAAGCTAATTATGGTTACACCACTTTCTATTTATTTGCAATGAATGTTTTTTCTCGCCTATCTCTAAACTACAATAAAACAAATCTGTTGATGCCAAGAAAACATTCGTAACATTCTTTTCTCATTTTTCTTGTCTTTTTAAGTCTTGAGAAGTGCAGGAATTTTAATTGCAATTACTGCAGGGTTGTCCAGATTGTGGCTATGCTTTCAACTTGTTTACTGTGATGATCTTTTTAGATTAAGTTGGATTATCAGTGGCCCATTAACGAAAATTTTCCTGTTCCTTACTGCTAAAAATTGACAGCTGTGAGGTGAATTTGGCTGAGATGCAATGAATGTTCAAATTGCTTCAGCTGTTTCAAATAAAATCCAAATAATTTATGTAATTTCCAGGATTGAGATATGCTCATGTGTATGATTGTTTTTTTTTTTTTTTTGAGGGTTGTTCTGATGTGTATTCATCCTATCTTCTCTTCACCATCAGTGAGGTTTTTCCTTTCCTAATTCGTTAGTGCCACTCAAACACTGGGTTTAGGCCAGTTTTGCAAAACCTTTTCAATGCCGTTTTGTTGTGTTAATGGTAAAATTGTAGAATGACATGAAGTTCACAAGGACCTACAGTTCAGTCAACATAGTCATGTTTCAGCATAGCATATTATTATTATTATTATTATTATTATTATTATTATTATTATTATTATTATTATTATTATTATTATTATTATTATTATTATTATTATTATTATTAATGGAATTCAAAAATGTTTTAAATCTTTTTATCAGGATATGAATTTTCCTTCAAATATTGGCATCAAAGATGAGATTGAAGTGAAAGACGAGCCTTTGGAGTTTAAGGAAGAAGAAGATATGGAAAATGGTGAACTTTTTGAGCAAAGTTCAGGATTAGATGAAAGTCAGGTATTAATCTTCTTCTTCCTTCTATTTTCCCAAGAATAGGAGTAAGGTGCGTTACATGTATCAGAAAAGAAAAGCAGTAGGAGAATATGACAAAAGTCGAAAAGAAAGCCCAGCCTTACCGCCCCCTCTGTACCATTAATTAGTGAGAACTCGTCGCAGTCAGAAAATCCACCCTAGAACTTCATGGGACAGCGATGGACCCTCACTATGGTAGATCGTCAATGTAAGGGTTCATCCCTTGCCCAGGTGGGCCACAAACCATACAATCCCCTCACAATCCCCGCCATTCACTCCTGTTATACACCTTTCTTCTCGCCTCTACCAAACTCACATTTCTCTCCTTCAAACATTCGTTTACTGACTCAATCCACTTTTTTTCTTTCAGGTATTAATAAAGGATTAAAATGTTATTTTGAATCTCTTATGAACTTGTTGATGCTTTTAACCCAGTATTAATCTCTTCAATGATTAAATTATTAGATTACCAATGAGTTTTCTTTTAGACTTTAACTATAATTAGGTCTGCAGAGTTAGAACACAGTCTTCTGACTCTGATTCTAACCAGTGTGTATGTAATATTATGTAAAATAATTCATTTAACAGTGAATCATCAGTCTTGAAGATTTTTCACTTCTTTCAACATTAGTTAAATGTCTGTAAATCTGCAATCATTAATTAATTTATTATTCATCATTTAATTAAAACTATAAACATTTAGTAGGATACAATTAGTTTGTTGTGTAATACAAAAATGAATTATATGCTGAAAGGTAGATAAACTTAATTAATTTGAACAGATTCATATTAAAAGAAGAAATAATCTGATAAGTTTGGTATCTTTTTATTCCAATTTAAAGACTTCATTAATAATTTATTTACTAAATTATTGTGTTCAAAATGCTGTCTTGATAAAATTTATTATAATGTACGGTATGTACCTCAGTGTGAACAAGATAATACATACTGATTTTCCTTACAGGTGTGTACAGGTGTTTTTGTACTTGCATAGCAAAATTATTGTTGTGTTTTGGGTCATATTCTTTCATTTTGACAGCATATTATCAATTTTAACAAAAATCAATCTTTCTGTAATAATAATTGTGAATAATAATCAATACTTATCATTAAAGTAGAAAAAACGACATATGACTCAAAAGTAGCATTTTTTTAAAAGTTAATACACAGAGAATTCAAAATATTTAAAATTGAAAAGTTTTTCTGGATTACGCTTATACGGTAAGTTGCTTTCATGATTCAACCCCCAAATATAGTCTTCATGTTTTCGTTATAGATCTTGGTAGCGCGTTCCAAGTCCAGAATATCCTGATGAAATCGTTCGCCATCTCCTTTGAATAGCCCCTATGTTCTCCTTAAATTTAGCAAGATGAACATCAAGGATATGGACTTTAGGGGACATTATTCAGCCCATTATACCGTAGTTCCTGACCAAGGTCTCAACAGGCTCCTCACAGTTTTCGATCATGTGATTCCCAAGGAAGCCACGAACTACTTCAAGAAAGCTGTTTCAAACAGCTTTTTCTGTCCTAGTCAGCTTCTTCGGGAATTCCTTGCACTCTATGATCTTTTTTATTTGTGATCCGACGAAGACACAGGCTTTGATCTTTGCCTCAGACAGCTTAGGGAGGAATCCTTGCAGGTAGATGAAGGCTGAAGACTCCTTATCTAGAAATGTGACAAACTGTTTCATGGGGCTTAATTTTATGTGTAGTGAAGGAAACAATATTTTCTGAGGGTCAAACAGAGGCTCCCATTTGAAATTGTTCCTCCCTACACTGAACTCAGTCCGCTTTGGCCAATCTCGCCTTTGGTAGTATTATGTTGAAGCCCTGCTGTCCTAGAGACAAATGTAACATGGAAACTTGGTAAAGCCGGCTTGGAGACCCATCAGGAAGGCCACCATTTTGGAATCTCCGAACTCCAATTGTGTTTTTCCATATCTCAAAGCACACTAGCAATAGTTTCACCTGCCTGTGTTTCTTTTGAGCTGCGTGAGTGAGCCAGGGGAAGAGAGTGGAAGTACATGTTCCCGGTATCGAAGTAGCACCGCTTTGATACTGCTTCCGTAGCTATCAATGAAGACGCCCACTAAGAGGTTAACAGGCAATTCCGTGGGCCTCAACAAACCGTCACATTGTGGCAAAACAAAGCCTATTGACCGGAGAAAAGTTGAAAAAGAGTGGTGACGTTTCTCTGACTTGCGACTTTCACACTTTCATGTAACAATTCCACTGCTTGAGTCTCGACGCCGTCAAAAGCACGGCATTGGACTTTGTGAGACCTAGATCTTGATCAATCTTTTGATGTCTTCTTGTGTGAGAAACAGAGTTTTCTCATCTCTAGACTACCACTAAATTCAGAATCAACGGCTTCATCATCTTCTGATTTGTTGCTTTCTTCTGAAGAAGCTGTCTTCGCTTTGGAGGAATAGGTACAGGGAGCTCGGGAGAGTGTGGTGCACTTGGGCAATGGATGACGTAAGATCTGAATGAGAAGTAATATTTAGTATTTCATGTAAATAACCTGGAAATAACAGAGTGAGAAAATCAATTTTTTGATCACCTTATTGCCTCATGAGCGGATCTTCAAATATGAGAGTCAGCGAGGGCATATCAAATCACTGCACAACATTATAACAAATATAAATTCTAAAACTCTCAACGTCTATAGAATTGATTGTGTTTACTCATTAGATTTTATTTTATTATTATTATTATTATTATTATTTTTTTGTAATATCTATATTACCTATTATAGAAGTTAAAAATCCATTTCAGTTAGTTATTATTTATGAATTTTATAGATATAATTTCATATTTTAATTTATTAACTATTACTTTTTATTACCAAGCATCAATATTTATTATTCATTATTTCATTATCCTCAAATTAGTGCAAAATAAAATATCAAAAATATATACAATTATTAATTATTTAATATTTATTATTTTATCAATCTACTAAAAATATTCCAACATTGTGTGCTAGAGGTTATAAGTAGTATATTGGTCTTTACCATAATTTCTCGAAATAAATTGAAATACAATGCTAATAATAATTCAAGACGTGCTCAAATAATTTCGAGATTATTATTATTAAATATATGCATAAATATTATTATTATTATTATTATTTATTATTATTAATATTATTAATATAATATTGAATATATTAATATTTATTATTATTTGATCATTAATTATTATAATTTTAACAAAATTATTTAATTATATTGATTATTAGTTATATTTATTATTGATATATAAGTATTAATTATTATTATTATGTATTATTAATTATATATTATATTATATTATTATTATTATTATTATTTTTATATATTTATATTTATTTAATTAATTATAATCATTATCATTATCATTAATCATAAACATTATGAGCAATTACCATTATCTTGATGACTGATTTAATTCAATTGAATATTATTAGTTATAATAAGATTATTTATTATTATTTTATTATTATATTATTAATTATTTATATATTATTATTATTATTATTTAATTTAATTAAAAAGCTTTTTTAATTATTTTATAATAAATATTATATTGTCCATTTATTATTGTTATTATAATTATATATTATATTATTATTAATTATTTATAATTATTAATATTAATTATTTAATTCATTATTATTAATATTATTATTTTATTAATATACTATAATTATAACTTATCATTATGGAATATCATTTTTGAGTAATAAGCGGATAGGGAAACCTATATCTACCTATTCTCTCCTAAATTAAATATATTACAAAAATTTCCATGCAGATTAATCAACCTTTAGAAGATTTTTCTACAAGTTTTTTTCCTGGGAAAGAATAGATTATACTAAATCACAAAAGGATATTATCATTAATTATGTAACTACGTATTTATTTTATAAAAAAGAGATTTTAGGTAAAGATGCCCTAGCCTACTATAATATCAATATATTGCCTTTTTACATTCTATTGGGCTACGGAAACCCTTCCTGGTGAACTAGACTCAAAGAATAAACTGCATATCAGTTTGCAAACATTTTTTGAAAATTTAATGGTTTTTAGACTTATCAACATATAATTATCATAGCTGCTTTATTAGTAAAGGATGGTGGAGTTTTTATTACCAAGTGTAATATAGTAATTAATTAACTTATAAACAACTTATAGCAAATTTTTATCTGATGTCTCACTGATTATGGTAATCACTCTTATCGACCAAGTTAGTTGCAAGTTGGATACAAATGCTCCAGCATGGTTATTGATTTAATTTAATAAGTGGACTAGTGGCTATAAAGTTCATCTTTTCCATAGACAATACTAAATTTTTGGACTGTCGATAAACGTGAGTGACTCTCAACATTAGAACTTTATTCAATTTTTACGAGTTAACGGTTAATTTGCAGACACGACTCTCCTCCTTCTCTCTCAACTTGCAAATCGTAAATAATATTCCTCTAAAGTACACCGATAAGGAAGTCTGTCACAACATTTTGTTTTCGATAATTTCTCCACTTGAGGTTTATCCTATCTCTTGTAATCTTATTTTTTTTTTTTATCTATTAATGCTAATAACGTAAATTGCATATTTTTTTGAACAGTAGACCTAACACTCTTACATATGACTTCTTACATAGATTTGGGCTTAGTTTTATTATATACATCATTACTCAGCTTACAGGCACTGCGTCTCATTTTCTTCGAGAATCTTTAACATTGAATAAAGTTACTTCTTACAATACGATCTGCTCAAAATCTTTAAAATACGGTTTTCAACTACTCGCGGTTCTCCCTATTATTATATTATATATAACAAATATCCTGATCATAAATTTTACTAATATAAAATTATTAATAATTAAGCATTCTGCTTTTATTAAACATATTTACACAATATAATTAGAGAATCATGATTAGTACTTTTTATGATTTACAATTCTACTTTTTTCAACAGTGAAATCTTTGAGCCTATTAATATTGCAAGCCCATTTTAACCCTCTTTATATAATTAATCGAAAAAATTAGGACACGAACATCATTACAAACCTATATAAACAATAGCTAATACAGAAAAAAATAATTATATATATTTTATAAAAGCAAAATTAATATTACAACGATAATAATAATAATAATTAAAATATATTATATTAAATAATATTAATAAATAATATAATAATAATAATATAATTTTAAATAAATAATTAAATATATATATAATTATATAATAATTATTATAAATAAGACTAATTATATTAATTAAATATAATAATAAATAGAACTAATAATAATATATATAATATATATATATAAATAATAATAAATTAATTAAAAATTAATATATTAAAATATTAATAATTAAATAAAAAAACAATAATAAATAATAATTATTAAAGAAAACATATAATTAAATTAATAATCACAAGACAAGATTAATAAATATAACATACATAATTATTAAATATATAATATATATCTAAAATATAAGGAAACTAGGAAAATAGGTATTAAATTAGGTAGGGTTTGAGAAATATAATAGAATATATAGAAATAATATTTCTTTGGTGCCATCTCAAGCTTTTTACATGATAGGCAATCAAGTTTCTCATAGAATATTAAATATAAGCATTAGGTAATTATGAAGAAATCATTTTATCTCCATGGTTCATCTCCGTCCGTCACATCATGTAATATAATAAAGAATAATAATATAATATAATAATATATAATAATATTAAATATATATTAAAATGATGCTTTACTGTAATAACTTTTGTCATTTATATTGATTATTTTATTTATATTTTTGTACTGATGCCTTTTTTATTCGATATAAGTAATGGTTGAATGAAGTTGATATCCACCTGATTACAAGAGAGAGATTTATACTAATAATAATTCAAAATCTTATAATTCCTAAATTCCCCTCTTCTTCATTGCGAGTATTTTATATCTACCGATATAAATATTACTATGGGTATATAATTTCATTTTTTAAATTATTAAATAAAAATTTGTTAAAGATTCATTGTTTCACGATTTTTAATATAGTTAATATATATATATATATATAATATTTAATATTAACTATATTATATATATATAATTATATATATATATAACTATATAATTAACAACTATCTCCCAGGACACGCTTCAACCTGTTCAAGTTAAGTGATATATATATCTCACATAGTACATCTTATATCTACCTTTCTGCTACCTAAAACTTACTATTAACTACACCTAGAGAACACTTCATAGAAAGGTGAGTGAATATTTTTACGTAATATGACTCGTATACAATTAGTAGTTATTACCACTATATAGTGAGATAGCCAGTTAACTCCCTTTATCCGAGTTAAACAGTGGTATCACTTGGTTCGCAAAGATATAAGAGGTTATTGTATATCTCTTTGCTCTACTGTCAATACACTCATGTCACGAATACCAATAACCTCCTCTCCGACACTTGGTATACAAGTGAAAGAATCTATAATAATAGTCTATCATATTTATACATGATTGATTTTTATATACGACGCAGCACGCCCTCAAACTTGTACAAGTTCGCGTCAGTGGGAAACTACTATAGCCCTCTTACGAATTCCCCCTATGAAGAGAGCCTGTTGAATCACTTCTTGTGGTGTGTGGGTCTTCTCCATCACATGATTTTTCTCTGTAATTCTCCAGTACTTACGAGTTTCACTATTAGAAAGTCATCAGAACCCTGAGACACACCTCGTGTTCCCAACCTGGTGGTTATATTTGCTCAAAAACTTTTTAACTATTCTCTTAAAGCTATCATCCTTAAGGGCTTTCCCCAACTTTATAAGTGTAGATATTCCTTTGCTCACGTGAGTAATGATGTGCTCTTATCATCTCCAAAAAATAAATTTACCAACATCTTCATTATTTAATTTAATATTAATAATCCTCCTAATCTCCTATTTCATTTATATTTCTTATTCATAAATTATACTGCTTTGAAGGGAGAGATAAAAAACCTCAATAAATACTTGTTTAATAATATTTTAAATATTTAAAATATGGTTCGCTAAAAAATGCAGTTTATTCAGATGAATTGTCCAACTTAATTTCCCTTTTTTTTTTCTAATATATAATTATAACTATTGAGTTACCCCATCTGCCTTGCTTTTGCATATCTATGTGACATATTTTATTATTATTACTTTGGACTAGATTAGAAGTACTTAGACCGTAATGAAAGCAATTAGTAGGATATGTTTGTAAATTTATTATAAAAACTTTCCTTTCCTTATTATATTTTTGTTATTACTTATATAACTTATAATGAATTTATTCCACCCCTTCTATTGATTAATTTATTTATATCGATCGTTCCATATTGCTCCCCTTAGTTAATGACTTTTTATTCACATTTCATCTATCACTAGGCTTCTCTTTATTGGCAAAGTTCGTCACAAGAGAGATATTAGAATGAGTAGGGTGTCTCGCGTGTCTCTATTCTGCTTGAGTGCTTGTGTTGTTCTCGCGTTTTTTAAAAGGCCATAAAACATTTTTCTCCCTGTCTCACTCATTGCCAAAAATCGATTTATCTCTCAAAATAGTCTTTCCCTTTAAGATCCTCTTACTTTCTCGCATCTCATTCTGAATTTGAAAAGAACGCATTTTTTATAGCGATTGTCTAATTGTCTAAGCAGTGGTGCTTTTAATACTTATTATTTTATGAGTGGTTTGCTATGCTTGGATTGGTTGTTCTGGCACACGCTTAACATCTGACCCAATCTTTCTTCGTATTAATTTTACATAATTCTTCGAGCGCAGATACTATAAAATCTACATGAAATATGTTGTTTCTATCACACTGGATCATCTATAATGAAATCACTTCTCCTTCAATTACTTGTTCTCGTAGAATAGCCATATCATATTTCCACATGCAATACACAAACTTCTTTGTGTTGTGTAATTGTAACCTATAATAACACAATTGTACCACATACGTGTTTTCTCCTAAAATTGAATCCAGGTCTACCTTATACTAAGATATTCTTTGAAGTCGACTTATCTCTATCATTTATTAAGCCTACAGTCGAATAAATGTGACTTACTTGTAAAGCATTCATTAATTCTCATTATATGACATTTAGTTTTCGGATATTCTGTCGTTAAGTTGAACAGATTTTACATATTCAAAGAGAATACTCCAATAATTTTATTTTAATTTTCCGTGTATACTATGCACGCACTAATACAACCTGATACCCAAAAATTATTAACCTTATTTTTCTATAGTGAGATGCATAGCATATCGAGCAAAGAAGCACTATTAACAAAAATAAATTCACCTGGTGTTACGGTTACATTGCTAAAAAAGAAAAATAGTTTTCACATTTGTTTTTTTTTGTTCTCCATAATATATTGATCCAAGAAGTATGAGAATAGATCTTAATTAATTAATATAAAGCAAAAAGGAAATTTAGTAAACAAAAGCAATGTGTTTAACTTTTATTACTTCTTCTTGAATACTTTATTCCTTATAATAGCCTGTTGGTAAACCTCCACCAATCGCAAGAGACTATAGATATTAGTTGAGATTAACATCTGGTGTAGCTCTAACACTGAAGATCTTTTATATCTCTACTACAGAATAATTGCCCCTTGAAGGATTCACTATATATCTAGCTATACCAATTATTAAATTTATTTTTCCGTAATATTTTCTGGCAAAACAATCTACACACGTGATCATATCCCTACTTTGGTCTCTCGCTCACTTACCAACTAGAATATCTGGTAGGTGAATCACAGCAATAATTTCTCTTTAGGTGCCTAATAGCAATCTACATATTTTTCATAAATCAAGTAAATTGCTATAAGTTAAATGTGATATTTTCCTAGTAGAATTTTCATCTGTTGAATACTCATTTGGTAATATATTTTCAAGTAGATTGAGATTAATGTTTCAAAACTTGTTATGGGCATCACTTGGTTTTAAGAGCAGGTATGAAGACTACCTTATAATCTATTTTTGCAAGTTAATCGCAGACCAAAACCATGTAATTTAATAAGAATATTATTCCAGATTACTTGTCGTTTGACGTTACGTTACTACACTGTCCAGTGAAAAAATAAGAAAAAACATTAAAAAAAAATTAAAAACAATCACAAATTGATATTTAATTTCAATGTAAAATATACCATTTAATCCTAAAATAAATAGAATCTAAAAACATCCTTGCATGTCTCATCTCCTTAAAAATAACCATTTAAGATTCGAAATATGTGGGTCTTATTCTAGGAGAGTTATAGTACACAACGAAATATGAAAGTAAGCTTTCGTTAAGCACATATGTCTATTACCCAAGAACTGTTAACACCCTGCAATTGTAGGAGTTTATCCGTAGAGTTTAATAGTATTTATTACTGTTTTCCATGTAATATTTTAATATTTAATTTGATTTTTTTACTAAGAATATTATTTTTATTCTCTTCCAATATACACCAATTTTATTAACTAATCATTGAGTCCTATTCATTATATATTATAAATTTACTCTATGATATATAAATTATTTTATGCATATATATAAATGAATTATTATTTTTTTTATTTTTACTATTTACATTTTAACATTATTATAATTATTATAATTATTTATATAATATATTATAATATTATATTATAATTATAATTATATATAATTATAATTAATATATTAACAATTTATTACATTATATAATTAAATATATATATATACATAAATATAATATATATATATATTATTTTGTGTTTATGCTTTGCATCCATAATAATTTATGATGCCAATTTATTTTGAGTTATTCCACATAGAAATTAGCCTGTCATATGTAAGGTGTAAATTCAATTAGCCATACTTAAAGATTTTGTTTTGATAACTATAAACAAAATTTCAAAATATAACATTTATTCATTATCTCGCTCATATATATAACATTAAAGCTAAGCAAGAAAAAGAATTTTTTCTTTAATATAAAATCTATTAAAACTAATATTATATAATAACATATATTAGTTTGAATTATATGATCAGAAAAGATAATTTTTATTTATGAATTACATTTAATAAATATAATATATCTCTTATTCAACACTTCAATACTATGATTAACACATCATATTTTATTCAACTTCAGTCAACATTAATCATAATTATTATTATTCTTTTTCCAGATGATGAGGAGGAATTGGAAATATATATTGCGATGACAGAGTTTTTATTCTTTACTTAATCGCTTAGCAACGTTACAGTATTTTTTTATGTTAATTAATGTATTTATTTGCCAAATATATACACATTAATTTATTTTATTTTATTCCAATTGTTTATCTTTTCTTTTTAATTTTTTTGGTTTTTATAAAAAATAAAACTTTAATCTTACATTAATAATACTATCTATTTTTTAAGCCGTCGAATAAGATATAAAAGTTTCTAATGACAGAGCAGTGACGCGAATACGAGCGCGAGAGAGTAAATACAAATGAAAATATATATCGGCTTTATAAACACTTATTATACTATATATACTCAATTATTTATAATTTTTAATTCATTTTCATTTCTGGATCGGAATAATTTATACTCTATTATCTCCAATGAATCTATAAAACACTTGTTTCAAACTACGAAAGCAAAGATCAAAGGATTAAAATTTAATTTGATAATATTAGTTATTAAAAATATAAAAAAAATTTACATACATTATAATATAAAAATTATTTAGTATTCATTCAATTTTAAAGTAATATTATTACAATTGTTAAATATTTAATTAAATTAATGAATATATTTTTAATTTTTATATTTAATTTACTTACTGACTATTGTTCTGAAACAATTTATTGACGAATATTAAAAACTTCCATTAAATAATATTATATTTAAGCAAAATATCACAATTAATATTTATTACATCAATTATATATTACTATTAATAATACATAAAATTTAACGTATTATCTGTCAGACTCAATCTGGTATTTTTCCTAATTCACAATTTAATTAAAACCTTAACTTTGATCAGGTCCTTAACTGTGAGAGGAAGAGAAAGTCTGAGGACTGTGGTACGAAGCCACGCTAAAGCCATTATTGGAAAAGTATATAGCCAGTCTTCCTTCCAAAGAGGGCACGGCTTCGTTTAAAGAAATGGCCTTATTATAGTTCGGAGTTAGATAAAGATACGTATTCCACTATAATTTATATATCTATAATATTTGATGACTGTTACTACTATATATATATATCTAACCCGTGGTAAAGATAATAGCGGTAACAATTAGTTACGGTTATTGTAGCTACGATTCCATATATAATAAATATGTTTAAGTATGTCTAACGTAGAGTTACCAACTGTACATGTAAAGGTGTATATAACTATTGGTGTGATACCAATATTTTTGGTTACTTCTTATACTATATCATATATACGTTCAGGTATATACGATAATTGGCAATAATACATTAAATAAGTATTTAGACCTGAGAAATGTTTTTAATAACATTTATTTTTCTCTTTTTAAATGCTAACGACAACTTTGAATAGTGTCACCATAATATATACTAATAAGCTCCGTAAGGTGAGAATCTATTATCCGATATAACACCGTATCAGTAGCTAAGGTCGTAGTAATTAGCGTATTCTATGTTATAACCTGTTTTACCTATAATATATATTATAATATATAAATAATATATTATAAATTATATACTTCTCCTCTAGCATTATACTCTATATACTTACTAATATATCATTATGGTTAATTATCTTCAACCGATCTTTGAATCTATCTTAGCAAATTCTATCATAATTTACCATAACTGAAATATTCATTCTCTATAATATATATTAATTATTATTGATTACTTATATATATAATATTATTAATATCTATAAATAATACTCTATGACTCATTATTATTTATCAAAATTCAATTGGAGTATCAGTTTTCTCTTATATAATTTGATCATTTAATGTGTGTGTGGTGTGTGGTGTGCTCTTGTGGAGTATGGTTACGTACCTTACTCCCGGTCTTGGGAATAAAAAGGAAAGAAAAGAAACACTGATTGCAAATGCGAATCTTTAGTTTTTGTAAGATGTCTCGTTTGACAACTAGGTGGTTATACCCAATGGCATATATCAAGTTTTTCCTTGTTATTGGTGAAAATGGCCGGACATTAAAAGAACTGATGATCAAACTTTGAGCCCATAAACGCAAGTGACTTTAACATTTCCGTGTTTCCGGACAACTCGAGCTTTTCTCTGTCCTTTTTTTACGTAATGTTTTTTTTTTTTTTTGTCCTTTCTCTGTCTCCTTTCCTGTCTATTTTAACTTTCTAAGAAGCCTCTAGCATATATAAATAAAAAAAACAATAATATATCATTTGACATTACTCAGAATTTATGTTTACTTTCTTTCCGCCTTAAATAATCAAGTGGTATTTTTGCGTCTCTGGATACGACTTCTCTACTATGATGCGGAGAAAAGTACGTGGCGCCCATTCCTCCATGGAACTCTTGTGAAGTCTAATTTATTTAAGTTTCATGTAAGGGAACAACTTATTTTCTGTAAAGATGTTTCTCTTTTAAGAGTTGAAACACGTGATTGAACACGACTCAATCGAATAAAGAGTGAGATAAATCTATTTGTTTCGAGCTTATTTATATCGTACTATTTGAGGATAACTTTATATATCTATTCAAGTGACAAAATATAAAAAAAGAGATTTGAAGAATACTAAGAAATTATCAGAAAATTACAATTACTATGACACTACTCTTCTCCTTTTTTTAATCTCCTTAAATTATATCGATTTTGTGCTAAAAGATTTTCATATCTTTCTAAAGAGAGGTAAAGCGCTTCTCATTAATTTCATAAATAATACCTCTACCCATTTAAATGAAAGATATAATAAAAAAAACTTTAACAATTTTAAGTAAAACAATTTATTTAATTATAAAAATATGTACCTTAAGATACTTTAAAATATATAATTATTATATATATATATAGATATTACTGAATTATAATACCTTCAATGATCAATTTAACTAGTATATATATATAACGTATATTGAGATATATATACATTAAATTATCAAATATAAATTATTCTATATTATTGCTAATTATTATATATATTGGTATATCAATATATCAATACCATTAATGTATGGCCTAATTTTATTTTTTCCGTCTATTATCATAGATATATTATATAATATATATAATACATAATATATAATCATCATATATAATATATATATTCAGTCTTGGAATTAATATATACGTATATATAATATATATAATTCATATTCTTAATATATTCTCTCTAATCTCTCATCTATTCATAATATATTATATACTATATGATCTATACAAGTATAACTCACATCCATATTATACGAATATATATCATATAGTATTATCTCATATTCTCTATCTATATCTATTATATATATCAATTATTACCCTATCATAATATTACGATAAATCTTACTCTCTATATATTATAACATATAATACTATATAATACTATATAATATATCTATATATTATATCTATCTAATATATATTATATACTCTATCTTCATCGGACCTTCGGCCAACTCTCCAACTTAATTTGTTTTCTCTATTCCCCGTTAGCAGTACTAATTACTACTTTTTTAAATCATCAAGCCTGCCTTCTTATTTCCCTATATCTCTATCTTCCTCACTCTCTCTCTCTCTGTTGTATTCTGACAAACAAATGTACCTCGTAGCGAGCTTCTAGTATCAAATTATTTTTGATGGCTTAGGTCTTTAAATTTTAATTTTTATTTATTGAGTTGCTCAACACCGTTCTTTTATTGTGTTTTATTTATTGAGGAGCTTTAATCGATCACTACCCATTATTTTCTACTGCAATGCAATTAAAGGTCGCTCGGTCTTGAACGAGTGTATCAACAGAATATTGTTCTCATTATTCGACACTCTTTGTAGAGTTCTACCGTTAGCTGCCGGTCCAGGCCACATTGAAATTATTATTGGTATACAGTCATATCGAGTTGGGTAGAGAGTCAACGGGTTGTGTCCCTAAACCTAGGTGGCAACAAATCTAGTGATAGTGCTAACTCCACGTTATTACCAATCTCTAAAGCCTCAGTATGTATGTTACTTCTATGAGGTAGATTATCAAGAATAAAGAGTTGAATCTAGGGGTTTAATTAGACCTTGGGTCCGATATCGGCAATACATTTGCAAATATTTAAATTAGGTTTATATTTAGTAAATCATAACTACCTACTATTGGAGCATAAAATGACCTCCCAACAACCAAGGTTTATGGGACCATTTACTATACTGGAATATTTTTTAGACTAAAAGAGGACATGAAACAAGGAAAGAATGGAAGTAAGAGAGGTAAAGATACTTTGGGAGATAGGAGGATAAAATTTTCGATTTACCGGATGGACAATCTCGATTCTAAAATCAGCAACTATACACTGTTTTCATCTGCCCACAAGAAGGCAAATAAGGGACATGGCTACTGGAATCACGAAAAAGAAATAGCGAGAAGAGGCGGTCAAAAAATTCCAGTAATGTGTTAGGTATCAGCTGTGGGAAAAAGTAGAGGAATATGACGCATTTACAATATTACTATGAAAGCATACATCAAATATTTGTATATGTATTTCTTTTTTTAATGTTAACAACAATTAAATAAAATCCTTCATTAATAGTATGCTTTACTTTAAGAAATCTTTGCCATCTAATTTCAAATGACTTCTAATCTCAAAGATACTTTTTCTTTTCAAACTTAATGACTTATGTATTGCAGTTTCTCTGAAGAAACTAATTCAGAGGCTTGCTCTCATTATGTATACTTTGAGTGGCTCTAATATATATTAGGTATAACGAAATATCTATACAGAAATCTTTTCACTTATTTTCTTTATGTTTATTTTCCCAACTTTCATTGACTTAATTCCCATTGTTGAATATATCTAAATGTATTCTTTCCCTTATAATGGGAATGAGTTTCTTTGCTTTTTTTTAAATTTCCCCCGTCCGTCTTTTGAGTGCTAATTGCTACAGATCAAAGGTAATATTTATTATAGTCGCTGAAGTTTATTATACATTTGTTGTATCGATATTTTATAAAATCGTTTGCTTTAAAGCTAGTATTCCACAAACTACCGGTATTATGCATATTTAATATATGTATTACTAGATTAATATCCTTATATATATTCGTATATATTAATTACTATATTATAAATGAGTATGTATAATATTTTATATTTTTAATATATGTTCATAATTAAGATAATAGCTTAATATTTTAATACTATATTAATTATTATAAACTATTGAATATTTATATATAATCATATTAATATACATAATTATATAAATATATATATATTAATATACCTATATATTATATTTTATATATATATATAATATATATATATATATTAATATATTATATATAATATATTATATACATTAATATATCATATTTTTTTTAAGGATGTTTATAAATATGAAAAAAAAACATAATGAATATATATATATATGTAGTGATTATGTACTTATGCATGTGTTGTATGCAAATTAATTATACATTATATAATATATATATATATATATATATATATAATATTATATTTAATGCCACCAAGTTCCTTAAAAATAGTTACAAAATTTTTAAGTTGCTTCGCCCGTGTAAAATAAAATATTATGCACATTCCATATGTGACATAAATTTTAAGGTGTTACTATATATATATATGATAATTTTTCATATACTTTAAAAGCTTATAGACTCCGGACTCAACTAGGAATTAACTCTTTTCTAGAAACGAAAATTTTTTTTGCTGAGTGATGAAAATATTATATATTATATTGCATACAACCAGATAAGAATAACTGGGTTGGGTAATACATATGTAGACAGGTGAAGAGGTTACAATAGCAGAAGGTTGGGTGGAAACTAGTATCCGTACATTTTGAAAAAGGCAATATGTTTATATAACCTTCAACACTCAAATTCATATTTTTTTCACGAGGCAGCACAAATTATGTGAAAACCAGCGATACAGTAATCTTGGAATGAACATAGTATGTTGTGCCTAACTAACCCCTAACGGTCCATATTTCCCATTACACTCTGCGCCTCGAGCAGACAAAAAATGAGCCTCATAATAAGATTCCAAGAGAATTCAGATTATACGTCTGTCATATTGAAATATCGCACTACGGTTTGTCTCAATCAGGCTAAGTGTTGAGTAAATCAAAAAGGTTACGGATAATACTGTAGGTATTGCTGGACAGGGATTGAGACAGATATGTAGCCCGTATACTGAAATAATCACGAGAATCTTAGCTATCGTGTATGCGCACTATTCGGCACAAAATAAAAATGGGTAGGATGTTTGAGTTTACAATTAGGAATAACAAGGTGTATACTCCCATGCTACAAATGGCCTGGAAAATTGGCCCAAATATTGTGTAATAGAGTTCCTTATTTTTATTTGTATTTAGAACAAGAGCGAGAACAGCCTCGACCAGGGGTCTTGAGTGAAAAGAAGAATGAGATAATAACACACATTTTGTGTAGCGAGGGTATATTTGGGTTTTGAAAGCTTACATTAATGTAGTGGCTTATATCTAGGTACTGCAAAATTCGGATTTAGCCGGTAAGGGTATAAAAACTTTACCCCCCGAGTAATAAATAGCAATAGGTGTGGATTCCGAAATTTTCAACACCAGGATATACTTAATACTATAGTACTATACCTAAAATAGAAAGTAGGTGGACTTATTGGTGGTGATTTATTGGTTATTTTATATATAGAACATTATTATGGGAATATAAAGATACTTATTAGTGAGTAATACCATCAGTGACTAATATTAAATATATATGACTCTAGAGTAAGGTGATAGTTATTACTTGGAAATATAAAATGTGACGTAAACAAGATTGGTAATATTATTATTGAGAGGTGAATGAGTATAATTATATGATTTATATAGTAAGGTCAGTGATTTACGTAGAGAAATATAAAGCACTCGTGTGCTATATTTCAGATCAGAACATAGAAATGGGTATCTGCAATAGGGATGAACAGCGGACGAGTTTAAAACTCTAGAGTCATATTCGTAGCCAACATCCTCTGTTGCTACTTTGTGCGAGAAGAAGTACCAACTACGTCCGTATCATGTGACATATGATAAACTTTATATAAGATCTTTTTGTTGGATAACAATAAAGAGATTTTCTGTGTAATCAAAAAAAAAATATTATTGGATTGACGTAGATTATTACACTGATTTACATTGTGTAATTATAAAAAATACATTGGGCGACACTGCCAGGCGTACGATATCCTTTTAAAAATAAATAACGCCCTGTTCCTTAGTTACTTTGTGCGCGTGGGATTACGCCAAAATGATTCCTTAAATAAATGTTCATCATAATCTGATTTCATTTTATGTGGTGTGTGTGTGTTTTTTTTTTCTCTCTAATCAGCTGATTAACAAGATCGTTCTCATTTATGAACGGAAATGTTGTATATGTAAATTTTAATTTTATTATTTTTTTTCAAAAATGTCTCACACTGTTGCACACTCACCAGCTCCTATGACAAAATACATAGAATTAATTAAATGTTCACGTAAACGTAGGGCCGTTGATAATTACTTGATGCTCATCCAAGCGAAAAGCGACGTCACTTTGTGTAGGAGCGTGCTGGACTGGTGATGGTTTGAGTGTGTATTAATATATTGATTGTGAAGAAAATTTAGTTGTTTCAACAGGAATTAGGTGGTTATATATATGTTTTTTAGCTTAATGAGAGGTGCATATTTGTACACCTGAGAAATAATCTATAGCTTGATCATTGGAATCGGATGTTGAGGATGCGTTTAACCTCTACAGTTTTCTTGGAAACAAATAAGTGCATATAAAGACTTCTTTTTAGTGGAGAAATCAGAAATCATTTTGTTGTTTACCTATGAAAAAAGAATCGAATTGTTGAAAATCTGGAATATTGAAGAAGAGAGAACCAACAGTCATAGTAGCCAAGTTTAGATTTTTTAAGTAATATAATATAATAAATAAGAATATTAATTTAAAATATTAATATATCTGATTATAATAATTATAATAAGCATAATAGGTAAACTTTTTAATTAAAGTTTAACTCATTTGTGAGCGAAGTATCCTTAATATTAGTGATACACTTCGAAACCGCTACCTGTGCAGTTGAGGAATAAGAAGAAAGGATAATTTAGTATTTATTAATAGAGTATATAAAATACAAGTAGCACTGTATAAAACATTTATTATATACGTAACATGAATGGTGAATCACGATAATTTGAGTTTAGTTGTAGATCTGAATCAGACTAAAATAATAAGAAGACATAAGATTTAAGGAATTCTTACAGTTATTTTTCGTAAAATGAATTCGGTTTATATTCATAATTATTGATATAAATAAATAACAATTAATAGTATCTTTATTATAAGATTAGAGTGAAATAGCAAACAGAAACTGAAACATAGTATATATATTCAATGGTGTCATTTGTTTGTGCGAGAGAGGAGAGAGAAAATTAAATGATAGATTGAGTATGTCTGTCAGTGAGCCATGCTCCAAAAATACATTTGACCCTTGAGTGGAAAAGCCAAAACTAAGAATGCACAGAAGATTACGCCACCAGAAAATTGAATCTTAAACGATTCGACCAAACGGAGGAAGTAGAGGTATCGAACGGAAAAGGTTTCTGAATAACTGAGAGAAAAATTAATAAAAACATTTAAAAAAAATTCACTTTTTGTGAATAAAAAGAAAAAGGACAGGCAGACTGAGACTCTGTTAAATTTTCGCACAAGGGTAATAAAAAATGGAGCTGATAATCATAAGAACAAAAATGCAAGAACAAATTAACTTCTAAACACCAACAAACATGGATCGTAATGATATGTTATGCTAAAGGATGATTTGGATAGATACTTATAGGAAAAATATATGGATATTATAATTGAATTTAATATTATATAAAGTGGGATAATATTCAGAGCTTAACATATGGTACCAAGTATGAGTGGATTATTAATTAAACACTATATTTTGCTACCGCACAAGTAATTAAAAAAGAATTAGGTAATTAATAGTAAGTAAGTAACAAGGCTTTTAAGAAAATATCAGAATCGTTAAAATGAAACGATGATTTGCATGAATTATTAAGACCTATTTCAATTTTTATTTATTTTTTATTTCTTCTTGGTGGGATATAAGAAGAGACTATACTTTTCATTCTTTTCAAAAGAAATGCCTGAAAATTCATCCCAAGAAGGGTTTTCGTCGGGATACTGTTGAATGCAGGTTCTCCAACAGACAGCTTTGATTTTTAGGAAGATTATTTTATTTTAATATATATAAATTATATATATATATATATAAATATTATTAATTTATATATATATTTATATATATATTTATTATATATATATTATATATATATATTAATATATATATATATAATATATATATATATATATAATGCCATATATATAATTATATATAATAATATATATAAATATAATATATTATAATATATATAATTATATCTTATTAATATATATATAAACTATATATTATATATATAATATATAATATATAGGTATAAAATATAATATATATATAATATAATATATATATATATTATATATACGGTATATATAAAATATAAGGCCAAATCTAAAGATAGTTACGGCCGCATGAATAGTCTCGAAACTTAAGAAGGTACAAGATACTGATAACATATATGGGAATCAGCGTATGAAATTTTTGGCAAATGGAAATATGCAAAAAAAAAAATTTATCTTTTTATTTTGTATTTTTTTTTTATATCTCCAAAACTAACGATAGGTTAGAAGAAAATCTAATCAACAGTATATGGAATCCGGTATAAAATTCTTTTTAGGCGGGCTCGAGCCGACGGGTGGGAAGGCAAGAGGGGGGGACGTTTTCCATACCCCCGTAGGGGAGGGGCGGAGGAAACCCCCGCGACACCCCAATATCACAAAGAGGCGGGGTTCCGGAGACCCTCCCCGGAGGGGGGGGAATATTAGTCCTACCACCGTCGCCTCGCATGCCGAGAATCCCGATCTTCCCTCTAGTCCAGTTTGACTCTGGGTAATTCTTTCGATCAATTAAGAAAAAAAAAAAATCTTTTTTAAAATACATATTTCTTTCAATGATTAATATGTTATTAGTTTTCTTTGTACCTATCGTATTTTTTGAGATATACACACAAAAAGGAAAAAAACAAAGAATTTTTTTTGCATTTTCACAATACAAATTTATCAATACGCTGAATTCCATATATTGTATCAAGTTTTCTTGTATACTTATCTTAGGTATTTCGAGATATCATGCGGGTAACTTTCTTTAGTTTCATATTTATATAAATTTACATATTATATATAATTATATAATAATATAATATATTATAACATATAGTTATTATATTTAATCAATATGATTTGTGTATCTTTTGAAATTTTGTTTCAATAAAACAATCATAATTATATATATATATAATTATATAATATAATATTATATATATTATTATTATAAACATATAAATAATATATATATATATATATTAATATATATATTATATTTATATATATAATATATATAAAGTTGTTCAAAATGGAAAACAGTTTTTGACATTGAAGTTAATATACATATAAATTAAACTCCATATTTAAATTTGATGGTTATTTAAAAAAAGTAGGAGAACTTATCCTCCAATTAAGTGAAAAATTAAATTATGTCCTGATTCGTATATTTTTGGTAAAGCCAATCACTAAAAATCAAAGAAAAACTTTAAATAATGCACTTGGTGAATTCCTTCTTAGTGCATACTTTCTTTACTTTATTATGTTTTATTATTAAAAATAAATTACCTAAATTTAGATACATCTGAGAAAAATACTGTTTTATGTAACACGCAGCATTGTATTGGCAAATCTCGAGGATGACCTAAAGCCGAACCTTCGGTTTACATACTACTATACTACTTTATATTTTAATAATTATATAATATATATAAATATAAATATATTATAATATACGTATAGGTTAGTATATATCTAGAGGTATATATTATATATCTATACGTATATATATAATATATATATATAATTTTATATATATATATATATAAATATATATATATATTATATATATAATATATATTTTATATATATAGATATATATATATATTATAATATATTATAGTAATATATATATATATTTATATATATATATAATATATATTAGTATTATACTATATATATATATAATATATATAATATATATAGTAAGGTAAGTATGAGTATTATATATAGTATGTAGTAGTGTATGATAGTAGTATGTAGTATAGGTATAGTAGGTAAATTTTTTTTTTTTTTTTTTTTTTTATAAACAGTTATCCTCACCCCCCGGCACCGCTCAACCCGGCAAATGCTGATTTCCAACGGAGGGGGTTGTTACCCTCACAACAA
Organism: Trachelipus rathkii; assembly: GCA_015478945.1. Taxonomy (NCBI): domain Eukaryota; kingdom Metazoa; phylum Arthropoda; class Malacostraca; order Isopoda; family Trachelipodidae; genus Trachelipus; species Trachelipus rathkii. Next base: position 25,469 of record JABUQX010073461.1, read on the forward strand.
AATATTTCAAACTAACAAGCGCAAATTACGCAGATGAGCACTAACGCAGGATGATTAAAGACACTGAATATAAACTGCGTAAAGCTTAAGATTGAGTAGCAGAAGCCGCAAAGCTTATAGAAGATTTACCAACAAAACTAAAAACTCTTGTTCAGGAAAGAAGGAGGCAAGGCAGTGAACAGTCTCTTTGAGATTTTTGCTAAACATCAACAACAAAACTCTATGTCCGACACAGCAACCACCCTTAGTGCTGCGTCGGCACCCGCCGGGCCGGCGCGGCCACCGCGCAGGTGCTCGCCGACATGGCGAGCCGGCCGCTGACGGTACCTATAGGACACAGAGAAGGATACAAAGCACCAACATCGCGGCCGCAAAGCTAGAGGGTCACGCGAAGTGGAAAGAGTATGGGACATTTTATTAAGTCTTTTAGCCTTAGAGACTCGACCCTATCCCAAAACCGGTGAAACTGAGCCCCCCAGATATAGAGCAGTACCTCCATAAAGGCGGATGAGAACCTTTGTATAACTTGAAGTAACTGTGAAGACGGACACAAAGTCACGCAGTCTAAACAGAAACTCCAGTTTTCCTTGAGGCCGTGGCCCTATGCAACCATTGTGAATGTGAGGTTTCTCAAAGACATTTATTATTGTTTAAGAAACTGTGAAGTGCCCAAGGATTTAATATTGTCAACAGAGAGACGAGAGAACGGCGTCGAAAGAGATAGGAAAGTTTAGAAGGTGTCTTAAGAGAGTGCGAGATTTGTAGAATTGGGTATGTTGAAAAAGAATTAAATGGTTCAACATAAGGGTTGCGGACGACACAAACCATGCCGCCGGTAAATGTCAGTAAATCCAGATCAGCGAGAATGGGATCGGAAAGATTAAGACGAGGGCAATTCTAGAAGTCAAAGAAGGAGCGGAGAAATTGAAGGAATGAAGTTGAGAAGAATTGAAGGGTTTCGAGGTCATCGGCATATGAAGGTGGGATTTAGAGGTGGAGATTTAGATGATAGCTATGACGAAGACAAAGTATCATTTAATGTAAAAGCAGGATTAGGTTTAGGAGATAAGGACAAGAACCCTGAGGAAACACCAACTATTGTACAGAGGGAAAGGAAAAGAAAGTCGCACCCATCAACAACAGCCGATGTTGTTTTTGAGCGGTTTGAAAGAAAGCTGGACATATAAGGAAGTCAAAGAGAGAAGGAAAACCAAAGGAGGGGAGCTTGGAAGAGAAGTGATACCGCGTCCGCCCATACCCGGGTACCAAGGATGCTTTGGAAATGTGCAAAGCGGCCACCACGTGCAATCTCCCCGTAATTCCTGAAGGGTGAAAACCATATAATCTGCTTGTAGAGTAGAAAGTATAATCAACCGAGTAGATCCGTCGATGGCAGCGAAATGACCGTACTGGCGATACGGAAGAAAAAGGGGAAATGACGAATTTCAGATGGTCTAAGGCGAAATGAGAGTTGAGAAGGGTTTTCAAAGATCTTAGATAGAATACAGGTTAGAGAGCTATAGGGCGATGAGTTTTTAGAAGGACTCAGACGCGCTATCCTTTTTTCGAAATAAGTTTGGACATAATCGACAGCTCCTCCAACACTGGTGAGGGGAAAGTGGGCTAGTATTAATGGCATAGAGAATATAGTCGAACGAAGGGTGGTGTCAGCACGTGATCAACTCCCCCTTCAACACTCGGGAGGAATGCATCCGGGCCACCCGCCTTCCTAACGTTTTCCATAGATTTTTTCAGGAGCCCAGCACGCACTGATCAAAATTACTGTAATCTCATGGCAAACGGCATAGGGCCACCTGAGAGGAGAAGGAGGAGGAACGAGGAATGCCAGAACGTCCAGGGTTAGTTAGATGAAAATAGGAGGCCGAAAGAGATTTGGCCTTGTCATTTGGAGAGTTAGCAACAGAATCCATCCAGAATCGAAAAGTGCTTAGGAACGCTAGATTTACAGAATTGTTGGAGATGTTTTTGGCAAGAGGCCAGAAAAGATTTGTCAGTAGGAGAAAACCAAGGAGGTTAGCGGCAAACTTTTCCGTTTGGAATGAAGAGTCCGCTTTGCTCGTTCGGAAGAGTATCCCTGCAAAACGGGATCCTAGCTAATGAAAATTAGCGGAGAGAGTGATAGGCGCACACGAAGAATTTTCCACCCCCGATAAGCGCAATGTCCTCTAGCCTGAATGGCCAGAAGGAGCAATTACGATCGAACCATGGATTTAAATATATATATATTATTTATATATATATATATATATATATATAATATTATTATATATTTAATATATAATATATACATATATATATATATATATATACCATATATATTATATATTATAATATATTATATATATATATATTATATATATTTATATAATCATCACAATATTATCTTATTTCACTTTCCATCGTTTCAACAAATAACAAAACAACATACCAACACACGTAGTTATATTTTTTTCAGAGGGTATATAAATATATATGAAAAAGTTAAAAACGTTTTCAAGAAATAAGACCAAAAAGATTGAGCGAGATAGAATCAACGTCTTGTAAACATGAAAAAAAAATTGACTTACAGCTTCATGAACAACAGTATGGAGCATGAAGCCAATATATATATATATATATATATATGTTATATATACTATATATAATATAAATATATATATATATTATATAATATATATACGATAATATATTTATATATAGTATATTATAATATATATATACGTATATAAATATACCTCATATATATATATATATCGTATTATAGTACAAGTTCTTTAAACTACCACAAAATAGGGATCGTCACGGAGAACGGGAAGGCTCAGGATCATAAGAACAAACAAAAATTTACAGGGTACCCCTCTATTGATGTTTTAGAGGGCGAAATGAAAATTTTTTTTCCTAACCAAACCGAGTTTAATATTTTAATATAAAACCCTAACCTAAACCTAGGAGCCCTAACCTAACCTAACCTAATTTTCACACTTGGGAGACAAAGGAAAAAAAAAAGAAATATTTCGTGAGCTCTAAAACATCTATTTATGTATAATAAAGGCTACCCGTGAAAATTTTTTTTTTTGATGCCGAGCTCCGTTCGTGTTGGCGTTAATTAACTTTTGGCCATATTTATAATTAAAATGATAGTATATATATATTATAATTTTATATATATATATATATAATATAATATATATATGTATAATATAAATATATATATTTATAATATAGTATTATATTAGTATATAATATATATATATTATATTAATAAATTAAGTTTATGAATAAAACACAAACCTGATACTGAAATTAAAAAAATGATAATAATAATAAAGAAGTTTGTACTGAAGCAAACAGGGAAGACATTTAATATAAAAAGAAAAAGAAGAA
>JABUQX010073463.1:0-5000 GCA_015478945.1 Trachelipus rathkii
CAAAATGTCCAGTAATGTGGAACAAGCTATAGCATTACCAGTATCACAACCGGTAGATGAACCTATTCGAAGAACTAGAGGTAAAGAAAAAGATTTATCATATAGACCGAAACATCAGTATACGATGATAGAAAGATCACCTGTTCAGACGAGACAGTCAACATCTCGAACCGAAAGAATGGATCATACAGCACCAGAATTGCCAGAAAAACCACCAGATCTACCTCCAAGAAAACCGCCAGATTCTCCAGATATACCTCCAAGAAGACAGCCTGATATACCTACAAAGAAGGTCAGATTCAAGAACATAAGAAGTCACATTTAGTGATAAAGACAGTAAAAGCTAGTTCATTACTATCTCTATCGCTAAAAGTGAAAGGAAAAAGAAACTTTAAAAGAAAGATGTCGAATTTTTATTTGTATGTACATATTGATTAATATATGTGTAATAATAAAATTGATGTTTGAAGTGTGGTTGAATTAGTTTCATTTAGTTTTACGTATTGAGATCTCTCCTTTAAGTAGCTTTTAAACCATTGTAAGTTAGTTCCTTCAAAACCCATTTTATTCATTTTACTTAGTAGTATGTCATGATCAATCATGTCAAAAGATTTTTATTTTTTTTTCTTGTAAATAAATTCATTTTTAGTAAATATGGAAGTTGATAACTTTACAACGCCAAGAAGATTGTCGGATCTTGCCGCTATCAAAGTGGGAGTATTGACGATTGTCACCAACAGTTCTAAGACGACTCTAAGACGAAACTTGGAACGCGAATGGCGTCAGGAAAAGGCATCAAGAGAAATCTATGAAACAGAATTTGATACAATGCACAGAATACAGACTAGGAAGCAAACAGTGATATCTAGTCAGGTCAGTCTCTTATTGCCAATTCCTAAGATATTACAAGAACTTGTTCAATTATGGATAAAAATATTGATAACGAAACTAATTGACTGGGTTACTACCCGAGTCCAATATCGTATTCCAATGGAAATAGGTGACGTAGTAGATATGTTTGATCACGATTGTTTTGATCATCTAGGAATGATTAAAGATAGTGAAGTATTCACCAGAATTAAAGAACATTTAAGAAATAACAATGAAGATTTCACAAGAGTACAAGTATATTTAGATGATTATGTACCAGGAGAATACAACGGACATAATAGCAGATTTCTACTAGAAGATTGTTTGTCAAATGGTAACGAGAATAAACTTAGCAAGATAGTTCAAGAACTGAATGAAATTCAAGAATGGGAAGAGTTGGAAATTATTGCACAAGCCATAATGAGGAAGAACAGAAACATAATTAGATCCATTAGACCAATTTATACTAACACTAAGACCATATACGAAATCTCTAACATATGCTAACTAAAGCTGATAGACAAAGAAATGTATTATATTCATTAAGAAATGGTGATGAAATGACAGCACATTTATCAATTTTGCTCGAATATCCATTTCAAAGCTTATTTTGCACAGAATGTGCACATATAGTGAGAAAACTAGTTTATCTAGGAGGTTTTAGTGATATTTTAGAGGTAATTTTAGAGAAAATAACTTTGGAAGAAAGTTATCCTGTTAATTATAGAGAACTTTTAACGATATTTTGGAATAACATAGATTCAGTAACACAACGAAGTATGGGAAAAAGAATATCCCCAAGAATTTTATATAAATTGTTAAAGCTTAGAAGCATTCATTCAAAAGAAGGTATAGAACATACGATGATCAAAAATATAGTAAATGGAATGGATTTCATCAACAACAGAGAATTATTGATGACAATGTGTGTTCAAGCATGGACAATCGACGTGTTTGACATACCAATGAAGCTGACTTATTACATGAGTAAAACAGATGTATTGAAGCTGAAATATGAACTGTTACCTTCATCATATGCAAACACCAGAGATCTAATAGGAATATGGCTACGGCAGTATAAAAGAAACAACATTAAAACGATATTCAAGTTCTTAGGCGAACAACTAGTAGGAACAACAATTTCTTATAGCTACAGATCACAATATTTTTTGAATACATTACCAGTGAGATGGAATTTAACATGGCAAGGAAGAGAATATACTGCTACCACTAGATTGTCACACACTGAAAGTTTCTCAATAAGAGGAAGACTTTAAACTTACAATTGATTGATTAGAAGATAACACTAATTGATTTTATTTTATTTTTAATACTAATTGATTTTAATTTTTTTTTGAAATTTTTGAATACCTAACCAAAGAATTTTAGGAGTAATCTTGATTAATATTTAACTAGTATTTAACTAATGTTTATAATTAATATATTTAATAAGTGTTTACTTAATATTAATTTTACTTTATAATGGTTATATATATATTTAATATATCCCAAATATAATTTTTTGTTTGACCAAAGTTAATAAAATATTAGTTTCAAATCCCAAAGATTTTTTTTGAAATTTTTAAGATTTTCAATTTCTATTTCAATTTTTTTCATATATGATTCTATATGACTCTTTTCACAGTAAATACATAGTACTTATTCTATATCATTTACTTTTACATGGTAATTGACATTACATTTGTTCAAACACTTACAAATTTTATGAACTTTTAACATTTTCAAACATTATAATTTTTTTTTGAACATTACAACTTAACTGTATCATTTCCAAAACATTACATTCTATAACCTACCCACAGTTAACATACTTTTAGATTTTTTATGAATTGCCATACTGCCGAATATATTTATCTTTCCAGTTACTGGCAATTGAAATTATTGGGATAATACTGAGAGATACAACTGAAAATGAGACGCAAAGGAAGACCATGCAAACGATTATCGAATGAAGAATTCATGATGATTTTGCATCAAATGCATCAGATGTTTCAGTACTCAGTATCGATCAACATACTGAGCGATCAACCAATTAATGGAATTGTACAATTCATACCAGCATAGAAGGTTTAATAATTTGTATTAACTGAAATAGTATTTAATTAATTATTAACTCATTTTACATAGCTTACTAGTTCAAACTTAGAAAATTTTTGTTGATTTAAAATTTTTTTTGTGATTTTTACTTACTTACTTACAAATTTTAAGTGTTAAAATTTTTTAACAGTCTGAAAAATCCGATTGCTTAATTGAAAACCCAACAGGATATAAAATAAATAAAAAGAATTAAAATAATAATTAGTTAATGATATTTGTAATTTGGAAAAACACAGATTATGTAATACCATTTTATTTAATAATATTCTCACGATATTAATAATTTTCACACGGTTTTTCCCCAAGGGTTTTTCCCACTTGCGCAATAGTATTTTCATATTATATTTTTCTTTTGCATAAAAGTTGAAATTTCGTAACATTATACAGGATGCCCATCCTGTTGCTAAATCAAAATTAAGATTTCGATAAACATCTAATGGGTATAAAAGACACGGATCAGGAGCTAGAGCTCATTATGCCGACAACCTCAACTACTATACAAAAGAAAAAACGAGTTTAATTCTATCAGTGAAATGAAAGCGAATTAAAAATAACTTAGAAAAATTCAGGAATATGATTTGCTCAAAAGAAAAATTTATTGAGAATAATTTTAACTCAGAAAAATTTCAAAATAATTTTAACTCAGAAAAATTTTGAAATAATTTTAACTCAGAAAAATTTCGAAATAATTTTAACTCAGAAAAATTTTGAAATAATTTTAACTCAGAAAAAATTTCGAAATAATTTAATCAAAAAATTACGGAAATAATTGCTCAGAAAAAGATTTCGAAATAACTTCGCACAGCTAATAAAACTAGACTGTAATATATTTCAAACTATTTTCGATTTGGCTAACAAAATTGAAGTTCTGTGAATTAGAAAATGCCAAATAAACCTTAAAAACTCGTATTATAAGGGTCAAAATCGACTGAAATAGTTATGAGATAAAAATGCATCAGTAGGTATCAAAGGGTTAAAAATCATTTTTTATTTTTTATTTAAAACCAAATTTTAAATATTACTTTAAAATAAATTCCGTCCCCAACAATATTAACTTTACATATTTTTGGTAACGTAAGTAGACGATGCAGTTTGATTTTTATTATTATTTGAAAACTTTTAATTCAAAGTTCTAATTTTTATTTTTCAAATTTTGAAATTTATTTAGCTTCAAAACTTTTGAGATAAAAATATTAATATTTATTTTTTTAATTAAAAATTTTATTATTTGTAAATTTTCGAAGCCATTTAGTTATAAAAACAAATTAACTTCAAGGTTATAAAATTAATGAATAATAATAATAATAAAAATAATAATAATAATAATAATAATAATAATAATAATAATAATAATAATAATAATAATAATATTAATAATATTAATAATAATAATAATAATAATAATAATAATAATAATAATAATAATAATAATAATAATAATAATAATAATAATAATAATATTATTAATAATAATAATGGAAAGAAATTGCCGTCTACAACGATTCTAGACATTAGTAATACGTCATTTACCTACGTCATTGGATATTCATACCTACGTCATTTATTAGGTCATTGAGCGTGAGAAAAATATATTTAATCACATAAACTTACATGACTATGTGTGAACCAGGCGACTGGGCGTAAAAAGATATATTTTACGTGTGTGCCAGGAACACACAAATTATGTACATTTATGTGTAACGCGAAACTAAAAACTATATTTTTTTTTGCATACCATATAAAATATAATATATATATATATTAATAACATACCTGAAAAAAACATTTAAAGAACATATATATAACATATATATATATATAATAAAAAAATATAAAAATTAAATATATATATATATATATATATATATATATATATATATATATATATATATATATAATAATAATAATAATAATAATAATAATAATAATAATAATAATAATAATACTAATAATATATATATATATATATATATATATATATATATAATATAATAATAATATATATAATAATA
>JABUQX010073464.1:0-7500 GCA_015478945.1 Trachelipus rathkii
TATATATATATTTAATTCATATATATAATATTATTTTATCTTTTATATTTGATATTTATACTTTATATTTTTTTGTCTATAGTAAGTCAGTCAATGACTTCCGTTAAGTCATCAAAATTAAACTCAAACACTCCTAAATTTTTACAAAAGTTAGTAACATAACGTCATATCCATGAGCTGAAAGAAACAACTCATTGATTCTCTTAAAAGAAGTTCAGGTATCAACTTAAGTTTGCATTGAATTTTCTAGTTCAAAAATGGTCTAACAGTTTATAGGAATTTCATATATCGAAATTGTGATTTATGCCAATCTACATTACAAGATTTGTTACAGTTGTAATTGATCAAATCTTCTCGAAGGATTTACTTTACTAAGTGTCATGTACTTTCACCAGCTTTATAAATAGCGCAAAACTCTCGCTCTCATCCAAAATTGAGATTCTAGTTAATATATTAATATATAACGTGATATTTCACAAGAGAGCAGAAAACACTGTTAAAGCTAAGGTTAAATATATATCTGTTAATTTAATCAGTTTAATTATAAATTATTAAGACAGTGTTAACAAGTGCGTTAAATTGTGTGAAAAATTGATATTCAGGTAAATTAAACTATGAGGGACATTAGTTATGAATACCGACGGAAATTACTAAAGATATCTACTTTGTAAACTTTTAATTATTAAATTTTGGATATATAAACTGCACATCTTTTTATCGTTCAATTAAAATACAATTATCGTAAAATTTATTTATTTTAAGAATATTGCTATAAGATAAACGAAATAAAGTTAGTAGTAAACAATAAATAAACTTAGGTGGAACATTTGTCTAGATTTACAATTATCGTAGGATATTTTACCTAAAGATATAATATTGTACAATATTTATATATTACGGTTTATAATCATATTGCGTAGCTTACGACAATGAAATAAATTTATCATTTAAAGAATATTATGTCTCTGATAACGAATAAGATGTATTAAGAGTAATACAAATGACACAATGTAAATATTACGCTATAGGAAAATGATATGTTCACTAAAGGAATTCATATGAGTGAATTTTTGATATTATTTTTTATTTTATATTATATTTTATATGTATTCATTTATATTATTTTATTTTTATTTATTAATTACTTAAATACTTTAATTACTATTTTATTTACAGTCTTATATATATATATATATTATATATATATATATTTGTATTATATATTTATACTATATATTAATATATAATATGTTATGCGCTATTTTTTTTTTTTAGTATGTGTTAGGGAGATTGTTAGGTTTGTTGGGTTGTTTTGTCCGTTACTGCGTTTTTTTTTTATTGGGTTTATCATAGCTTGTGATTTTTGTGATTTTATGGATCCGTTATATTTGTGCTTTGTTTTTTTATTAATTTGTTATACTATTTTTATTTATAATATTATATTGTTACATTTTGGATTTTGTGCTTTGTTTTATTTTTGTTAGTGTTATTTTGAGGAATTATCTTTGTCTATCTTCTACTTTTTATTTTGTAGATGTATTTTGTGATTGATTTTTTTTATTTTTTTATTTTCATTATCTATTTTGCTTTTAATTATTTTTATATTTTTATATTTTATTGTATTCTATTTTTTTTATTAAAATTTACGTTATTTTTTTATTTCTTTTTCTATATTTATTTTTTTATTATCTTAATTTTTTGTTTAATTATTTTTTTATTATATTTTAGTTTATATATATCTTTTGTATTTATTATTATAATATCTTCATATTATATTATGTTTTATTTTATTTGTATATATATTTAATATATTATATTAATTATATTATAAATTAAATTTAATTATTTATTTTTATAATATTATATTTTTATTATATTACTGATTTATTATAATTATTATCATATTTATATGTATATATATTTATTAAATATATATATTATATATTATATATAATATAAATAAATTACTTATTAAATATGTTATATTAATTATATATTCTTTACATTTTACTATTATTCTATATTATATCTTATTCTATATATTAATATATATATATATATATATATTTATATATTATAATTTTATTATTATAATATATCATATATTATATATATATCTTTATATTTATATATTATTATTTAATAATTATATATTTATATTATTTATCTTATTTATTTATTAATATTTAAGTATTATATGTATTTATATAATTATTGTTATATATAAGTTACTATTATATAATCTCTATTTGTCCATTAACTTAATAGCAAAATCAGTTATTTTTATTTCTTTAAATTATTATTATATCATTATTGTTATTATAATATACTAGCAATTAGTTTTTTTTATATTATATAGTATTTATATAACTTTTAATATTTGGACATTTTTTTTTGGTTTCGGTTAGGATGGTGGCGTGACGCCTTCCGCTGCGTCTGGTTTTTTTTGGCCGAGATCTGTGGGCTTTATCGGGCCGTCGTTGCGTTTTCTTTAACCAGGAGGCCTTTTCTCCGTCTTTTTCTTTTGTGGCGTGTCCTACTGTCCTCACTCTCCGTGCCCCTTTTACCGCTCTGACGCGGCCCATTTGCGCCCGGGGCGCCCCTCCAACGGTGTTTCGTTGTTCCCCTTGCGGGCCGACACGGCATCGGTTACCACTTCGGCACTCTACTTTCTTTTCTTCTTATTCTTCCCTTCTTACTTCTTACTTACTTCTCTATTTTATTCTTCTTCTTCTTAACTACCATCTTCTTCTACACTTCTTCTCTTCTTCTTCTTCTTACTTTTGTTTTTCCCCGGTCTGTTTGTTAGACTCATCGGTGTTACGGCGCCGCCACCACCGTGTGTCTCTACTTTTACGATGTTTTTTTACAAGGTTGCTTTCCGTCTTCTTCTTCTTTTCTTCTGTCTTCTTCTTACTTACTTATTATTATTCACTTATTATTCTTATTCAACCTCTTTTCTTTTCTATCTTCTTCTCTACCTCCTAATCTCTAACTCTACTCAATTCCTTCTTCTATTTCTTACCTCCTTCTTGTCACAATTAATGTTATTGTTCTGTAGCCGCTGGGCGTGCCATCACTATTGGCGTACTTTCTCTTATGTATATCTACTAGCTTCTTCGTGGACGGACCCCATTACTGGTGGTGGCTTCTTTTATGCTTTCCGGGCGGCCGCGTCTCGGACCCCCGCTCCCACATTTGGACTCTGCTCGGGGCCCGCACACAGCGACGGTCAAGTCCGATATGGCTCACGACAGATATTGAGCGCCAAGGCTGCAATTAACTAGGCCAACTAAGGTTCTAGCTAAATTTAGAGGCCCAGGGTAACCCTAGGTTAGCCACTGAGATTAAACCAGATCACGGAAGGATTCCTAAGCGTCGAAAGGTCACACAGGTCGTGTGTCAGTGGATCAAAGTCATTTATTCAAAGGAGTAAAAGAGCACCTTCCTAAGGATCATTCATCTTGAATAACGACGTTTGAAAGGAACGTCATTGCTCTTGTACCTTTTATGAAACAATTAAAACTGACTGTATAAATAATAAAATTTAACAACCCCGGGTTTCATATTGTAGCATATATTTTGTGTTCGTAACAAGTGGAAATTGCGTTGTTTAGATTATTTAGTCTCAGGTAGGTAATACGGGTATTTATGGAAATTAAAACAGCTTAAAAGCGCATAGGTAGATAGGATTGATATTAAAAATACTTTATTAGTTATATTGTTTATTATATTTTTTTTTTTTTTTTTTATACAGATTTATACTAAACACCACTCACGGGCTGGGCCTTTTTCAAGGAGGGGGAGCAGAAAATAAAATACATGAAAACCGGCCCAAGCCTAACGCAAATCTCTTAGGTGAGCGCAGACGTGTCTCTCAATCCTTTTTGTCTCTTATTTTCACTGTAACAGGAAAAGTCCTCTGTAAAGGAACGCAACCTTGCCTCCCTCAATTATAAAGGAGTGGCTCCAACAAAAAAATTCCATACAACAATATCATAAAACGGATTTCATTTCACTGGTGGCCCGTACAAAATTTACAAGAGGACAAATCGCTGGTGGTGAACGAAAGGAGGACAATAAGGGAATTAATAAAGGTAAAGAACATTCTTTTTGTCAGTTCTGGTTTGGTTAAAGAAGGAAAATTTATATATATATATTATATATATATCATATATATTTATTATATATATATATATACTTATCATGATATATATATATATATATATATATATATATAATATATAATATGCTATATATATATATATTATATATATGTATATCATACATAGTATATATATGGTGAGGGTATACTAATTAGTATTTATATATATTATATATATTATTATTATATATAATTATATATACCTTATAATATATATACTATATATACTATATATACTATTATGCTATCTATCATATATATATATGTTAACTATAATACCTATATAATATATACTAATATATATATATTATAATTAGACAACCCTTAAACACTTTTATATATATTATATATATATTATATAACTGCTATATTAATATATATATATCATAGGGTTTGTCTTTTTTTGAAAAAAGTTGATAATGTTTTTATTTTTATTTCAAATTGTGGGATAATTTTTTTTTTGTTTTTTTGTTTGTTTTTTTTGTAAAATAGTAGGATTCAACAATAAGTTTTGTTAGTTTCTTTTTTTTTTTTTTGACTAAGAAAGTTCTGGTCAATATATCGTTAGGGAGTTTATAACAAAGCAATTTTTCTTTTTTGTGAATATATTTTGTTAGATTCGCGAATTAGCTTCTGAGACATAACACGGGTTGCCCGACAATTGTTAAGGAAGAGGAAGAAAGAAAGAAATATCACTACATCAATTTTGGTAATTTTTCACGGTTTGCTCAGTCGATTATAGCAGAGGAGGAGTCCCGGATTATTAAAGATCGCATAAGGAAACATTAAGGAAATTTGTATATTTTTTTTACGTTTTGAGTAATAAAGGATTTATATTTAGAAAAGAGAACTCCAATTGTTGTTATTAATATATAGTATATATTATTATAAATATAATTATTATTATATTAGTATTGTATGTAATGTATAAGTATATGGATAGTATGTATAAGGTACTTTTTTGTGTTGGTTGTCAATACTCATTTTTTTCCTTCCTTATTTTAAATGGGACCTTCAGATAAGGAGCAAGGTGATAGGGTCAATATGGAAGAGACCAAACAGCCTACCGAGGAACTGAGTGCAATTGAGCACTTAGAAGGGTTCCAAATCGCCATAACAAAAGATGAAAATTTGGATATTAATCGGATGTTGGCAGTATTGGAGGGAATAACTCAGGCGTTGACAAATAGACTTACATGTACAGGAGAAGTACCAATAGCCACAGGGCAGAAGAGTGAGGTAACAGAAGTTACCCATACGGAACAAAATGACTCTAGAGCGAATCTCAATATAAAAAATAGAGTGAGGATCGAGGACCAGGCCTACCAAAAATGGAGGCTGACCCGTGATCAAAGCGTTAAACAAAGGAATATACCAAAGAAGACACCACGGTATGAAACAGATGAGGAAAGTAGCTCAGAGAGGGCAACAAGTGACCCATTTGATGTGACGAATGAGCATAGCAGCAATAAACCAAAGAGGAAGAATAAGAAAAGGAGAAGGAGGGCGGAAAGAAAATATACTTACGACGGAAGTTCAACAGCGGAAGAAGAAATAGAAGAAGCTGAGAGTGAATTGGACCAGGGAGGAAAAAAATGGCTCAAGAGATTAGTGGAGTTGGAAGAGTCAGGTGTGGAACATACTAAGGCAGTGAGTAAAATATTTATCGTTTTAGCCGGTGAAATGGTAGAGGTGATGAAGTCATTTAGGAGGAGTAATGTTAAGGCTGTGAAACCTTTAAAATATGGGAAGGAAAAAGTCCAGAAATTTGAGGCATTTATAGAAGACTACGAACGATATGCCAAGGAACAACTAGGTAAAGACAAAAGTCGTTGGGCGGTAGAACTTAGAAATTTCTTAGAAGGTCCGGTACTAAGGACATACTATAGTATATATAAAGGTCATATATACCACTATAGTGGCTAGATTGAAAAGCTGGTGCAAGGAGGAAAAAGAAACCGAGCAGATAGATTTACAAAAAGAGTTTTGGAGGTTAGAGATGCGGAAAAATGAAAAAGTGGCTGAGTTTGCGTTAAGGGTTCAAACCACTTACGAGGCAGCCACTAAAGAGGAAGATAGGGACAAACAAATATTGAAGAAACAATTTTTGAATTGTCTACCGAAAAAGATGGCAAGGAGATTCAGAATAAGGATGGGAAATGAGAAAGAAAGCCTTAAAGTAAGGTGGAAAGATGTGCTAAACTGGGCACAGGAGGAGGATGACCTGGATGATGACTCAAAGGATGAAGGGATACCAATATGGGCCACACTAAATGGAGAACCAAACACAAAAGGGACATACGCAGATAAAGTGCGTTATGGAAGGCCAGTATATCAGCAGAAAACAAATACAAGGGAATACACCAGGCAAAATAATGAAAGATATGATACTGAGGTAAAAAGATGTTACTGGTGCAACAGGGTAGGACATTTTAAAAGAGAATGTCGAAAATATAATGGGTGGTGCTTAGGATGTGGGAGTAATGAACATCGAACTGCGGAATGTGGATCCAGAAGAGGGCAAGGCAAGATCAACAGGATATGGGTGGACAAAGGCAGAATGAGAGGAAACCCATTGAAAAGAAATGCTTTTTATGCAACCAAATGGGACATTGGAGGGATACTTGTCCACTTCAGGAACAAATAGAAGATTTGATAAAGAGGAAGAAGACACAAGCAACTTCGGGAAACGAGGTAGCTCCGTTGGGACCGGGACCGAATCGGAGCGAACCTCCAAAATAAATCTTCCCAAAATTAACCCGGCCAACCAGGTGGCGTGCAAAGGGTATTCAAGGAGCCACCAGGAAACCTCAAGAAACGTGGTGAGAAAGAAAAAGGTGAAGTCCATCCACACAATGAATATAGGGCTGAAATAACAACAGAGGATGAAATAGAGGAAGCACCAGCAGGTATCATATATAGTACGTTCCCAGAGAAAGTAAAAAAGAAAAGAAAGGGTAGGACAGAAATCAAGGAAACATGGGACCTTCTACAATTGGCCATGGGTAAACCAAGCCATAAGAAGGATATAGGAATTCAAACGGAACATTTAGGAGAGGATAAGGAAACACAAACAGAGGCAGAACCTATGCCATCTCCTATAGATACTAGTGATCTCTTGGATTGGGTGGATTCAGCACCAGAGGATGCAACTTCAGATACGGAATTCGACTTGCAGGGGTTTGAAAGAGAGTTAAGGTTCCCAAATGACAGTTACACCATAGGTATAACCATTTCAGACGCTACTGAAGAAGAAGAGGAGGTTCCAGGAAGTATAACTTCGGTACATGATGAGGATATACAGGTAGATAATCATGTTACAGGTAATTTAAATA
>JABUQX010073465.1:0-15000 GCA_015478945.1 Trachelipus rathkii
GATGATGCGATACATAGAGCAGAGATGCAGATGGAGAGAGAGAGACGAGAGAGAGGAGAAAGAGAGAGGAGAGAGAGAGAGAGAGAGAGACATAAAGAGAGGAAGGAGCTAGAAGGAGCAGAGAGAGGGGGGGAGCAGAGATGGAGAGATTGAGAGAGATGGAGAGAGAGAAGAAAGAGAGAAGATAAAAGAGAGAGGGAGAAGGAGGAAGAGAACGCAGCAAGGAAGAGCGTAACAGAAAAGAGAGGTGAAGAGAGAGAGAGAGAGAGAATTGAGAGAGAGAGAGAGAGAGAGAAGTAGAGACGAAGAGAGAAGAGAAGAGAAGCACCTCCGATGGCGATCAGGACTTTGCATTCAATTTGCCGAGAGAGAGGAGAGAGAGAGAGAGACGAGAGGAGAAAAGAGGAGAGAAGAGGAGGAGAAAAGAGAGAGACGAGAGAGAGAGAGGAGAGAGAGAGACGAGAGAGAGAGCAGAGAGAGAAGAGAGAGGGAGAGAGAAGGAGGAAAGAGAGAGAGAAGAGAGAGAAGAGAAGAGAGAGAAGAGCGAGAGAGAAGAGAGGGGGGGAGGGAGGAAGAGGGAAAGAGAGGAGAGGAGGGGGAAAAAGAGAAGGGGAGAGAGAGAGAGAGAGAGAGAGAGAGAGAGAGAGAGAGAGAGAGAGAAAAAAATTCGTGGATCTGGGTATCAGGTTCGCGGAACTTGTACACAACTGCTTAATAAAATATAATGATACCAATATGTATTTTAAACGATATATAAAATAATTTGGACCGCACCGTGCCGGGAACCCGACTCGGCTCCTTCTCCTACTCCTTCCTTCTTCATTCTTCTCTGTCTTCTTCGTCACGGCATTTACCGTGCATTTCTTCTTTTTTTAGGCGGGACCCCCTCAAGGAATAATACTGCCTGACTCGACTCCTATTTACCAGCGACCACGACGTTTTCCTAAGCCTGTAACTTCATTTTTAGAGGGGCCAGCCTACCCCATTCAGGGGGTGCACGGACACGTAACCTCGTCTACGAGGTTACGTCACCACCACCTGATGGGCGGCCAAACTTCAGGGAGGAACGATAGTATATATATATATATATAATTATATAGTTATATATATTATATTATTATATATATTTTATATATATATATTTATATATTATATATTATTATATATATATATATATATATATATATAATATATATAATATAATATAGTTATATATAGTACTATATTGATTGGATTATACAGATCAAGATTTTGAACTCCGCAGAAAAGAAAGGACAGATTGTATCATTTTGAAATATTATTTATTTTCGTAAAATTAATTAATTTAAGAAAAATTTTATTTGGAATTATTTTGGGAGAAATATATTTTTGAGGTAAAATTATTTCGTGGGAAAAAGATGCTTAAGGTAACTCCACTCATTACCATCTTGGATACTGTGAGATAGTATAAATATAACTTAATTAATTCTCAGGCGGGTTCTATCTCTCGTTAGAAATTCCCAGTTGGAAGACTTCGTGTCTGTGAAATCTCACATACGAAAATTGTTAT
This sequence comes from Trachelipus rathkii, assembly GCA_015478945.1. Taxonomy (NCBI): domain Eukaryota; kingdom Metazoa; phylum Arthropoda; class Malacostraca; order Isopoda; family Trachelipodidae; genus Trachelipus; species Trachelipus rathkii. The sequence continues at coordinate 1,550 of JABUQX010073465.1, forward strand.
CAGAAGACTTTGTGTCTGTTGGATGAACATTCATTTGGAATAACTTACCTGAAGAATTTCGTATATAGAGAATATCAAAAGTGACTTGAGATCACTTGAGGAGAAACTACTTGAAATTATTTGAGAAGAACTACGTTGGAAGTGACCTGTAATCACTTGAGGAAGATTAGATCAGTAGTAGCTCATGATCTTATGAAGAGAACTATTTTGGAGCGATTTGAAATCGTTTGAAAATAATTACTTTGCAAGTAACCTACTCATTTAAGAAAATATAATCTGAACGCGACCTGAGGTCACCAGATAATATTGAGCGCAAACATGAGTTATTTTAGAAACAGATTCTTGTTAGAGGATGACTCATAGTCCAAAGTGAAGGATATGGTATCAGTGAAGTCATACTCACGACAAGCGCCGGGATGCAGCGAAAAATCAAATTAATAAAAAAATCCAATTGATTTTTTACTTGATTTTTATAAATAAATCATGGTTTTTTGATTTTATTGATTTTTTTGATTTTTTTTATTTTTTTTACTTCTTTTACTTTTTGTTGTATGAATACTATTTGTTAAAAAGAGCATAAAAATTAAAGATAAAACTAATAAGTTAGAAGTTTATTAATATATATTTTTTCAATTTCAACAAACTATTGATGTTAACCGTAAGTCTGTAACATTTTATTGCTGCTGTTTTCATTGTTTCCTGTTTAAGATTTTCGAACCGAAGCTAGGGCTAGGTTAAGAAATTGAAAATTAACATCATTTGAAAAACCCTTTTATATATTGTTTGGTTAATCTCTTCTGTTGATTTAGCCAAGTATATTTAATTATTGTCTACAAATTTTACACCCTTATTTAAAAAGACATATGTTGCGAGGCGCAAAGTAAACAAACGAGGAGGTAAGATTTTTGGCTCTTGATGATAAGATAAGGCGTTTTGAAGTTGTCTAGATGAGGCCCATGCGCTCTTAAATATCTATTTATTATGGGTTGCACTGGGAATCTAGAGGGCAATGCGCTTCTTAATGAATTTTTACTGGTTGATGGCAGTCTAAAAAGGACATGCGCTTCGCAAGTATTAATATTTCCTTATTTATTATGAGTTGACTGGGATTCTAGAGGGGTCAATTTACTTCTTAAATTTATTTTTAATGTTAATTATTATTGATTGACTGGAACAGTTCTCTAGATAGGCCCATGCGTCTTCTAAAGTATTATTATTATTTATTGAATCATTTATTATGCCGTTGACTGGACTTTTTTAGAGGGGCCAATGGCTCTAATTATTAATTGTTATTGGTTAGGTAAGACAGTTATCAAAGGCATGCGCGCATTCTTAAATATTATCTTATTTTAATGTTGGTTGAGTTGGACAGTCTAAAAAGGACCATGCGGCTCTGCTTTAAATATCTCTCTTCTCTTATTATGACTGGTTGACTGGGAATTCTACCAGCGTCATCAGCCGGTTTCTTTCATTTTTTTAATTATTAATCACTATATTATTTTGTTGAGTGACTGCGAAGTCAGATAGGCTTAAGCTGCCTTCGTAGAGTATTATTCTTTTTATTATTTCATTATGGTTGACTGGGACATTCATAGGGGGCAATGTGGTTCTTTATATTAAATTTTATTTGTTGCTGGACAGTTTTTAAAAGTCGAGAATATTTGATTATTTGTATTTATTATAATTACCAGAACATTCTAAAGGATTTAATGCAGCTTCTTAATTAATTAGATAGTTAATAGGAAGCTGCTAACTCTCTAGAATGTCCAGTTCAACCCATAATAAATGTAAGAATAATCAAGAAGCCGCATGTCTTATTTAGACTGTCCGAGTCAACCAATAAAAATTATAATTAAAAAAAGCAGGGCCCTCTAGAATATCCCAGTAAACATAATAACTAATAAATAAAAAATACTTAAGAAGGCGTATGGGCTTATCTAGACTGTCAACCAACAATATAATTAATAATTAATATATAATTAAGCCCATGGAATCCCTCTAGATGTCTCAGTCAAACTCATATAAATAAGAATATAACTTAAGAAGCCGCAAGGTTCTTTTAGGACTGTCCCAATCGACCATAAATTCCTAATAATTGAGAAAGCCGCGTTGCCCTAGGGAATGTCCCGTCCCCATAGAAAAATTGGAGAATTAGAATAATTTTAATAATATTAACGTTAATTGAATGAATGAGCATTTCATAATTAAGGAGCCAATGGGCTACCTCACCGTCCTTCAACCAACATAATTAATAATAAGAATAATAATAAGAAGTCGATTGCCTCTAGAATGTCGCAGTCAATCCATAATAATTAACAATTAAGAATAATAAGCCGCATGGGGCTATCTTGACTGTCCCAGTCAACCCATTAATAATTAATAAAGATAATATAATCATTTATTCTTAATTATTAATTATGGGTTGACTGGACAGTCTGATAGGCCCATGCGGATTCTGAATCTATATTTTATTATTAAATTTTTGTGTGGCTTGACTGGACTGTCAGATAGGCCCATGTTGCGCTTCTTAATTAAAAGATACAACTTCGATTAATTACATAATTATTATTATAAAACTATTTCTTATTCTTAATTTTAATGGTTGACTGCGACATCTAGAGGGGGGAATGCGCTTCTCAATTATTAATCTTTATTGGTTAACTGGGACAGTCTAAAGACATCGGCTTCTTAGTATATATTGTTATTTATTTTGTATGTGCCAAACCAGGGTATCATTTTAGAGGGATTAATAATGTGGGTATCGTCAATTCTCTATATTTCTTAATTTTTAATTATTATTGTTGATTGGGACAGTCTAGATAGCCATGCGCTTCTTAAGTAATTATTTTATTTCTTATTATCACTATAACTGTGATATTAGCTTGGTTTCGTTAAGTATATGTTCTATGATTATTATGGGTTAACTGACATTCTGAGGGTTCATGCAGCTTTCTGAATTCAATCTATTCTAATTATTATGTATTTATAGCGTTGACTGGGACAGTCTAGGTAAGCCCATGCGGCTTCTGCATAAATGTTATTTTACTTTATTAATTATTTGAAGTGACCTGGACACTGCTAGAGAGGCCCAATGACGGATTTTAATTATTATTGTTATCTATTATTATTATTAATTATTAGTTTAGGTAGGGCCCATGCGCTTTTAAATTATAATTACTATTCATTAATTACATTAATTATTATTAAAAATTTTCTTAATTCCTAATTTTTATGGGATGAATGGACACTTTAGATTGGATTCTGCGTCTTGTTACTGTCTCTAATATAAGTATATATATAGATATACTATTATATATATTATATATAATATATACTATTATATATAGATAATTATATTATATATATATTATATATAATATTTTTTATATATATATATATATATATAATTTAAATATATTATATATATATATATATACTATATACTATATTTATAAATATATATATATATATATAGTATATATATATAATATTATATATATATATATATATATATATATATATAGTATATACTTTATATATATGAATTATTATAATTTATATATATATAATATATATATATATTTATATATAATATTATATAATATATATAATATATATATAGTATCATACTATATCATATTATATACTATATATATTATATATATATTATATATACATATTATATATTAATATATATATATATATCTATTATACTATTATATTATCATTATTATTTTTATTATATATTATCATTATATACTTAGAATATATATATTATATATATATACCTTCAGTTATATATATATATATATATATACAGTTATATATAAATAAATATATATATTATATATATATATATTTATATATATATATACTATATAATATATATATAATATACGATATATAATATATATATAGTATTACTATATATCTATGATATATGATATATAGATATAATATATATATTATATATATTCGCGTGACGTCACGAATCAGAAAAAATCAAAAAATCAAAAAAAATTCAAAAATCAAAAAAGATTAAAATTGATTTTGTTTAGAAAAAATGCAAAAAAAATCCCCACCTGCTCACGACATAACAACGTTGCGAATTCAGAGATTATTAAGATTTAGAATACTTCTGTATCCAAGATTGAAATTCGTGAAGCGGATTATACCTAGAGCGATCAATTATTTTTGTTTTGTTATTAATAAAGAGGTTAAATATAAAATAGGAGATCTATGAAATGTTATATCCATATTCACAACAAATACTATATTATTATTTTAATACTATTTTATAATATTTATACTATATATTATATAATATATATTATATATATATATATATTATATATATTATATATTATAATATATATATATATATATGTACAAGGAAATCAAGTGATGTGACATACTACATGATTGGAGAAAGTAAGGATGGATTCTCCCTACCTATTTATTATATGCAGATTGATTTTGTTTTGTTAGATGAGCAATATAGAAGAGAGTGAGGAGACTGTAGAGGATTGGACAAGGGTGTGCAGAGGAGGGTTTAAAAGTAACGTAATAGACAGTGGGTTATGGGCTTGAAGTGAAGGACTGTCCTCAGTGTGGAACAAGGTCTGGTTTAATACTTACGGATTATTAGATTGGATGAAAGGGACAGATGATGCAGAGCTGTAGTAGGAAAGTTTTGAATGGTAGGAAAGTGGCTGAAGCAATTAAATCCTTGAATGTACAGAGATTAGTCTTGAGTGCGCTAAGGTCTTACATGAGCGTATGTTGTTATGTGTTCAATATAGTAGTGAGAACTATAGTCTCGAATGAAGAGGTATAAATTAAAGTTCAACGTGTTCAAATAGACAATCTTATGAGCGTCTTAGGTGTGTGAAGAATTGGTCAAGTGAGGAATAAACGTGTTAGGAGTTGCATGTGTGAAGGAAAGGATGTAAATGCAGAAGAATAAATGAAGTCGTGGAGATGGTTGTTAGTGTGGAAAGGTTAGATATAGTCTAGTTGGGTAAGCGATGATATAGTGGCGAGTGTGCTGGGAATAACCCGACTGGCGAGACTGAAGAAAGTGATTGAGTCAGAAGGAGATGCCCTGGGTGAGGAATGTGAGTTGCAGGCAGAAGAAAGGTGCATAATAGAAGTGAATGGCCGTGTTTTGTGAGAGGGTATGGTTGTTGCCCACCTTGGCCAAATGATGAACCGATGATGAACCCTACATTGACGAGATGCCATAGTGAGATCAGTCGCGTAGCTTGAAGTTCTTGGGTGATGTTTCTAACTACAACAATTTCTCCTAAGTTATTATAACGGCGCGGTAAGCAGCGTCTTCTGTTTCGACATGCATTCATATTACTTCTAATACTTTTCTTTTTCCAGCGAATGTGTTGCACCTATACCCCTAGTGTTGGTGGAGAGAGGTGGGTTGAATGATATATATATTAATTATATATAGTAGTATATATTATATAGATATATATAATATATATAATATATTATCTATATAGATTTTAATATATATATATATTATATATATATATATCTATATTAATATATACTATTATAATATAATATATAATATATAATATATATTTATATTAATTTATATATATAATATATATATATATTATATATATATTATTATATATCATTATATTATATATTATATTATATTATATTACTATAAATATGGAAAGAATTTAGTCAGAAAACAAATAAACGTAATAACTTAATATATGATAATATATATATATATATACTTATATATATATATAATTATATATAATATATATTATACCTAATATATTATATATATACTATGTATATATACATTATAGAAGAATTTAGAATAGAGAATTGAACAACCATATACATATATATAATATTATATATTACTAAAATATTCTATATATATATTATATATATATATAGATATATATATATACTATATATATATATTATATAAATATAATATATATATATATATATATATATATATATATGATGAAGAATACTAGGGACATATATATATATATATAACGTTTATATATATATATATAATATATATATATATATTAATATATTATATGTATCGATATATATACTATATATAGATATATATATATATATATTAGTTAATATATATATTTATATTTATATATATATATGATAATATATTTATATAGCTGTGTTCAGGAATTGAAAACACCAGATATATATCGTATATATATTATATATATATATATAGTAATATATATAATATATATCATAATTTTATATATTATATAATAGTATATAATAATTATTATATATGTATATATATATTTCTTGCTTTCTTCTTCCCTTCCTCTTTGCCCAAGAGGTTGGGGGTAAGGTGCCTTTAAAGCATCGAAAGAAAAGCAGTAGCGCAGAGCAACCATAACAAACTCCGAAGATAAGCCAGCTTACCGCCCTCTGTACCATTAAATTAGTGAGAAGTCACAGACAGAAATCCACCCTACCGAGCAATCATGGGCCGCGACGACCTCCACTATGGTAAAATCTATGTAAGGTTACATCCTGGCCAGGTGGCACCAACATTGCCCCATACAAAACACCGCCATTTCTTCTCCTATCATGCCTTTAATTCTCGCTTGCCCAACTCACATTCATCTCCTTCAGACATTACGTTACACGACTCAATCCATTCTCTTTCATGTCTACCCAGCCCTCGGTTCCAAACACACTCTCCACTATACATCCGACTTAACCAACGACTTTCAGGTTCTCCTTTCCACATGATCCAAACTCATCTCAACTCTTGTTATTATTCCCTCAATTACCCCTTTCTTACACCACACCATCTCTAATATCGTTCTTCCTCACTTATATTAATTCTTCACACTTAGCTGCCTAGATGTCCATTGAAACATGACTTTGAATCTATACTTACTTATTCCAGACCTTGTCTCACTACATTACATAACACAGTAACAACAATACCTATGGTAAGACTTCTACGCACTCAAACTTAGTCCCATTACATCACCAACGATTAATGTGACAGCAACCTTCCTGCATCAACACTTTCTATCTACACTGCACTCGTTGTCCCTTCTATCCAACACATACCCTATTATTTAACTCAGACTCTTGCTCGCTGCTCCATCATCTAACTGAACTTCACACTGGGCTGTCCTCACTAACAACATTAACCTTACTCTTTTCTACTTTACTTTCAAACCCCTCCTTTTAGCTTACCCTGCCCAAATCGCTCTACAACTCCTCTCAGAACTCTTCCTCAGTATCGCCACACAGACCACCACAATATCGCAATACTAATAAGGATACTGGCCGCACCCTCAACTCTCTCCCATTCTCGATCATTTCTAACCCATTATCCTTTCCGAATCCACCTCGAATTCTTTCTAACCACCATCATACACAATTCGAATACCAAAGGCATAACATAAACCGTGTCTCACTCCGCTATTAAATCAATCACACCCCATTGACACCATTATTCTTACACACGCTTCAACTGATCGCATTACATTACTTCTTGATTCATCAGGAAGACCTACCACAACACCATTACTCACTTGAAATACCGCCTAAAAGCTTCCCCTATTACACTCTTATCATACGCCTGTTGTAAATCATAAAACCTAAATTAATAATTTATTCTTCTTTTCCCTCATTTTCTCATCATTTGTTTCAATGTAAGACTTGATCCACACAGTCTCTACCACTTCTATAACCGCACTTTGTTCGTCACCAACAGTTCACTCAGTCACTCGACGCACTTCTTTCAAACCAAATACCAGCATATACCTTACCTAAAACAGCAATAAAATGTCTTTCATCCTTAATCTACAATTTCCCTTATTATCCTTACCCTTATATAAGGGACTATTACGACTATCCCCAATCCCTTGAACTATACCTCCATAACGCTTATATTAACAACTTCCAAACTCCATCAATCACCATTCGCTCCGTCAAATTGATTCTTCTTCACTATAATTTATTCTATCTGACAGATTTACCATTTCTTCAACTTTATCTCATACTACCCTATTACCTCCTCCTTACTAATAACATCATCCCAAAAATACCTATCCCTTTCTTGCACATCAAAGACCACAACACTTCACTAACATACAATTTACTGTTAATTGTGCAATTTTGACAGTGTATCTTTCCACACTCCCCTTCACATCCATTTCATAGTTACGAAAGCACCATCCCCTATTCATCATTCTAACAGAATTCCCCTTCATTCTCATTGCTTAACCTTTTCAGCGGGGGGGCCTTTTTTCTGTTTTTCTACCCACACAAAGAAAAGGAGGGAAGGGGGCTTCCCTTTTTTCCCTATGATGTCCTCATTCATCTCTTCAAACATGTTCATTTTACTCTTGTTTTCTCCTACGTATGCACTTTATAGCTTTCATCTTTTTTCTCCTTATATAATAATCCGAGCTCTTTCATTTTGAAATTTCATCCATTGTGGCTCTTCGTAATACATTCCAACACAGCTTCTTTGTTTACTTTTAACGCTTCATCACCTCTTCATTCCACCAATTCGCTGTTAAATTCCTTATTGCCTTACTTTAGCACTCCAACACTTCCTTTGCATACTAACCAATTGCTTCTTTTTTTCCCTTTCATCCTCTCTACATTAAAAATATACATTTCAACCGATTTACATAGCGAAGCGCTCTACATACTTTCCTTATTGTCTGCTCACTTAACTTCTCACTCTTATTATTACCTACTTCTTTCGTATCACCTTCCATCTCATGCAGCCCGCCACTACTAATTTTACATAGACAACATAATATTCCATAATCCCAATTCAAAAACCCTCACTGATTTAGACATCCACATCAGTACGGTAACATTTCCTCTTCACCACACCAATAATCAATCTCACTTTTCACTTCATACCATGCTCTACCCTACACCACTCTAGCTATTACTTATTGAGATACTCTTGGTTAAAGAAAGTATTACTTACACAAAACATACCTCTCTCTTCACAGAAATCAATCCTCCTCCTACCCATCTCATTTTCTCCCGCCCCCAAAACCACCTGTTTTATACCATCCCTATTTTTGATCACCTTCCCAACCCATTCAGGTCCCCAAATATCATCTTGAAGCTCTACTTACCACCAGAGAGCATAATATCAAATTACCCAAAAAATCGTACTCTCTGCAACATTTCCCTCAAGATGGACCATACGTCACAACCACACCATACTTGACTATTTTCAACTTAAATTGTAACTATAGATTCTAGGACTACAGACCGACTAAGTTCTACCCATAGCTTAATGTACACAGTCACTCATCAATTGCAACTCCTTCTCTCCTCTCTCATTCTCTTCACACCAGCGATACACATTTACACACCACACCAATTAACTTAACCATTTTCCTTTATCTTTGGTTTCGTCAAGCGAGCAAATCAAAATTTAGCCCTTTACTAAATAATCCAATACTCTCTCAATCTTCTCACTCAGATTCAATTCCTCCTGAGCATTCCACTTTACCCATTACGATCATACAATATTCGTCCGAAAGATAAAAGTCGTTTACGGGCGATCACGAACATCTCCAGGCACTGCATCAGGCATTACCCTAGCAAGAGATAGGTGATAGTGGGCAGCCAACCCACACTACCACCGCCCCTTAGTCGACATTCTATGGACAACGCAGGACATACGGATGTGGCGCAATTGCGTTTCTCCCACGCACACAGGATATGAGTAGTAGGATGTCTGTAAGATTTATTCTAGAAAGTGGGTGTTACTTTATCATGTGTAAGTATATATGTGAGTAATGGGTGGTATGTAATATGTTGCCTGGAGAGAAGAGTCTGTAAAGATTAATGAACGCAAGAGAGAAGACGCCACCATTAAAAATGGGAGGTTAATTTCATCGCTTCGAGTATGCCTGTACTCTACGTATATATATATGGTATACTATTATACCTATATATAATACTATTCTATATAATATGATACTATATTTATATATATATACTATATATATATATAATATATATATATACTATACTAATACGGAATAATATATTATCATATATATTTATATATAATAACTATACTGATATATACTATATATATATATAGTATAGTATATATATATATACTATAATATCTATAATATATTATTATATACTTATAACCTATAATATATACCTATATCATATACCTATATGGTAGTATGTATGTGGGTCAGGTTCTCTATCCTTTCTGGCTGCCGTGATTGACAATTGACCTTTCAATTTTCAGGGAGGGTTTCTATAATTCTATGTTGACTTTTTGGATGGGTACCTAATTAAGCCTTGACTCTTCGGTTCGTTGTCTTTCGCGAGAACTCGGTGCATCCTAAAGACGTCCAATTATCCTTCATCCGCACCGCACGCACCGCACCGCACCGGAATCGCATGCCTGCAGGTGGCCATGATTGTTGTCCTATTTTTTATATCGTGTAAGGTATGTTTTTTTAGGAAAACAATGGGGAATTCCAATTTGTGCTTTATAAAGTTGTATTGTTAATTATTTTTAAGATTTTATTTATTCTTATCATTATTATTGATTATTATCTATTTATTAGTTTTGATTATATATCACTTATTCTTATTAATTTATTATGAATTATTTTGATTTTTATTATTTCTATTTATTTTTATTTCTACATTATTATATATTCTTATGACTAGTAGTAGGGCATGTGAATCAAGGTCTCAGTGTCTATAATAAAGATTCAGCTTCCTTAGTGCAGTGGTTTTCAATCTGGCGTTTCGGTGAGCTCAGTACTCAGGGGTTTTGCCAAGAGCATGTGATGTTGAAGACAAATATATGCCAGATGCATGGCAAATTTGACGAATACAATAAAGCGTCAGAGCTCGAGCAGCTTAACTTACTAATACAACATATTATACTATTATATACTATCAATCTATATAGTATATAACTATCCATATACATATACTATATATATATATTATAATCTCTATATATTATATATATATATATATTATATATATATAATATATTATAAGTATCATTAATATATTATACAGTATATAATACTATATATATATATTATATATATATTATAGTATATATATTAATATATATAATAATATAAAACAAATTAAAAAGAGAAATGCTACATCATAATTTATTACGCCTCATTGTTGGTGACTTGGCCTTTGCACGAAAAATTGTTGCATGTGTTATTTGAAATATGGCTAAATCAAGGATATTTTAATTCTTTTTTTCTTTTAAGCAGCCATACAATATTTATTCTTTATTTTAGATAAATTAAAAATTAAAAATTAAAAAAAATTAAATTATAAGTATAATAGCTAAAAAGTCGTTAAAAACAAAAAATAACATAGTTTTGACCCCTTCATATCTTGGGAATTGGAATGATCAACGAAGTGAAAATGCTGCATGTACCACAATGAGCTTGCAGGCCTAATGCACGGCACAATAGTTCAGTTTCAACTTGGCGGTAATCGTACTAACGTATGTGTCTTTTTATTATTTCAAATATTTCAGATGCCTTCATGTACACTAGTTCGAAAAAAATTAGAAGTGTCAGATCAGATAGTACAATATGGATTCAATCGTGTATAACGGAACGAAGATGGTGTCAGGATCCTCAAATGGATAGAATATTGTCAATGCCACTGAAGCAATTCTAGCTTTAGCACCGGCAAATTAAGAACACTCTACAGCTGCATGGAGATGGGGAATACAAAGCTCACTGAATTTAAGGCGAAAGGGCTAGATTCGATGAAAAAGCTACTCTGCCTGTTCTCGGCTTTGTACCCATTGACCAACCCATCTTCACAGGAATCATACGACCATTGCATACATGATCGCAAACAGGAGAACCCACAACATTGTGAAACACTGTAAACCAGGCTGCTGTTTCAGCAGACATATTGTTGCGACGGAGCTCCTTGCCATGCTCGGACCGAAACTCTGTTTTGAGTGCGTTGCTGAAAGACGATGCATCAACATATCCTTGATAACGCCCTGTGTTCTTGCTAGCATGCGTTGGCAACAAAGAAAAACCTTGCCCTCGAAAACTTGGCAACCAGTATTAAATTGTTAGTGAGAATGTGTGAACTATGTTCGAAATCAATGCTTTTACAACACCGGATATTCAAAAGCTGTCGATAATGAATAGGATGTGAATCTCGACCGGTACTTTATCTATACCATTCTACTCGGTGGTCCTATGGGGAAAAGGTGCTGAAATTGTTTTTGCTTTGCAAGAAGTTTGACAGTTCATTCTCATTTTGGCGTACCATGCGACCGTATTTCGATGCCCTCAATCGCAAGGCAATCAGAAGTTACCAGGAGGCAATGCTTGCCGGAGTAATCAAGCGGAAAGAAAACCTTGAAGGAAGTCTCAAAAACTCGCTTTATGGAAAATGACGATAGAGAATATGAACTTTGCAAACTTATCCCCTGCTGGAAAAATGGTGTAATCAAGATCGAAGATGTCCGTCTGGAATTGGGAATATACCTGCACCAGAGCATTGCTGAAAAACAATGGCTATTCACTTAGATGAGCTCGCACAGTCTCTCAAACGCTTTTGGTTTCAAACATAATCGGTGGGTATCAACTATTGCTAGCAACTCATGAGACGATTACTATACCGCCTTTGCTACACGTATCTGTGCGAGGCACATTTTCGAGAGATGGTACACAAAACGAGAAAGGAACACAGCTTTGTTGCGAAAGATACTTATGAGAGTGTCATGCCAATTGTGAAGCCCCGCATTTCGTAAACTCTGATGGAAAGGCAACAGCAAAAGACACATTGAAGGCAAGTAAATATTCATTGAATTCTTTGTGTACCAAATGATGATGTTCATTATATAATATTATATAATATTAATAATATCATATATAGATATAATATATATATACTCATATATATTATACCTTATAATCTCTATTCCTATATATTACCGTATACTATATACTACTATATATATATATATATATAATAATACTACTATATACATATATATGTATAGATTATATATATATATTAATTTGAAAAAATCATATTATTATTTCAAATTCGAAAGGGTCTTGGTTGATACTTATAAAAACAGCAGGGTTCGGACTTCAATAAAGGTTGAGAGCGAACAACTGTTTAGTGGGTAGTAGAAAAGAAGTACTTATACTTTCGTACCCACTTTATGATGAGCGTACTCGTCGTATACACGAAGTTACATACATCCTGCTCCGTTAGTAGGGCTGCATCCCCCTTGAGTTGTAAATTTTTCACGTCCCTTTTAGGGAGGGTTAGAGAGTTTGTTTCCTTCAATTTATACCCTTAGTTCTGGGTGTTGTCAACCTCATCCGTAGATGGTTATATAGGTGCATCACATAAGGGAAGCA
>JABUQX010073465.1:27500-42501 GCA_015478945.1 Trachelipus rathkii
GTGAAAGTCATTTAAATACTCCTAACCTACCAAGATATATATATGTAACTATGCACAATAAATTATCTCTTTACCTTACTACTATCACAATATACTATGTGCTTACTGCTAACTAGTCTCTATCTAAGAACAGATGACAATACTTCAACAGCTATTTAATTGAATTACCACAGTTAATAACTACAATAATAAAGCATAAATTTCATTAAAATCTTCTTCAAAAATTCCAAGATTAACCTGGAGGTCCCTATTTAGGGATTCAATGTACATAAACACTGAATGGTGGGTGTCCTCTCAACCGACTTAGGTGGTAGATGAGAGGCCGTAATCGTTCAGTCATTCTATCTAATCGATGGACAAACTAATTAAGAGAACCCTCACGCAAAACACTATTGCCGGGATCGGTCCAAACCAATTCTTGCGAGAGAAAGTTACAACACTGAACCTAAGTAGATTATCACGCACTAGTGCACTTCTCTCTTAACCAATAACAGTCTCAACCACCTTTTCGCTCCCATATCGTAATCTGACCAACTAACCTTATATCATTGCGCTATTAATTTTAAAAAATACTTCTCTCCAACACGGGCAGCTCCATCAATGCTGCCCTTATAAAACTCGTTTTCGGGGCACTTGCGAGATGCGGGCCCGGATGGGGTAAGGCATGTGACGTTGCTTCTACGCTAAACTATATATTGGAACAGGAAACGTGCTTTTCTCTGGTATGACTGGCGCGAGAGCGCTGCAGCACATAGATGTATGAGAAGACTGTAATCGGTTTGCGAGAGGAAAAAGGCAGGTTATTACAAGCATGCCTTACACTTCAGATCTAAGATCCAGTTCTCTCTCACATCATAATACCAATACAAGGATATCAGATATCGTTGCTTGTTCTCTGCCATTTCAAGGCATACTATTGACCAGTAACTGTATCGTGGATGGCCAGCAAAGAGTCTCGGTCGCGCTCTACAGGTGTTCTATCAACCATTTGCTAATATTCCATTCTGCTTAGAAATTCGTTGCAGGGATCTGCTTCGATGAGCAATAAGCGGTGCTTTCACTTTAAACGTAATATATTGATAGCGTCTTACGCCTAACCTCCTGGTTTCTCACTTAACTGGTATCTAAAATCGTTTCTGGACGCTTGCCACATAGACTATAACACATCTCCTAGGCACATTACATTCTGTAAACGTTCCTTAAACCTGCACTACTCTTATTCGCTCTGAAATTGGTTCTTTGCTGAATCTCTCTCAACTGAAAAGTGCCAAGTCTCATCGGTCCTATGTTTCCTCTAAACCTCAACCCTGGATGAGCGATTCTGGGCAATTTCTCAATACCTTCACTGCGCACCTTCTCTAATCTCTTACATGGGTGCGCTATGACACCATGTGGTACCACTGTAGATACGAGGCAGTTCAACTGAAGTCGAGGTGCTTGGCTCCTGAAATCATTAAAACGTAATACAGAGTTGCACATTAATAAGCGGGTGGGACACCGTCTGAGATGATTGGACAATTAACAAGCCATAACGCGGCATACCCATACGTATTGTGAAAAGGGATGGCCCTGCTTTCTCGTATGATGCTTAGGCCGCCCCCTCGTACAAACACGTGCTATTGCGATATTTTACTTCTATCTTCGCGAGAATTCATAAACCACTCTGTCTTCTCCACCACGATAAGAGAGAAGCGCGAAGCAGCGCGAGAGGGAGGGGGGGGGGAAGGCGGGGGCCGATGTCGAAGAGAGAGAGTATTGGCCGCGCGGAGCGCGAGAGCGAGCTGCGCGCGACGAGAGGGCGCGTGATTCGATTTTCTATAGAATATCATTGGAAAACTCTTCTCATATCTCTTCTATTTCTATCATTCTGGAATCTCATTCACTTTTCATTTTAACTCAAATTACTATGGCTCTAGATGACGTTAGCTTTCAGGCGACTCGGCAGAGGTCCTAACTGATCAGAGTATGATACTTTCCCACATAACCAGTCATATTAGTATGTTTTCTCCAGCCTTATGTGAACTACGGAGACTTGCAGGGGGGCATGGGCTTAGCTATATGGAAGCACATAAATGATCTAAAACGCCGATGTTTTAGACTCCGAGGTATTGGCACGCTCCATCTTGCACTCTTGAGAGCAGCTCTATACCTATTGCGGTTGTCCACGCTCCTTTTCCTAAAGCTGTATCTTATTATCAGTATTTTCTTTCAAATCGCTCAAATAATAGGTCTAGTTCTTTGGTATAATTATGCGAGGGGACGAAGACTTCTTACTTCCTTCTATGTTAAATGAGTTGCGTGTATACCTTACAGGTTTGGCTATGCTGATCATAGAGATTCTCACTACTTGTTAATTCTCTACTTAGTCAGTTACATTATTAACTGATTCTTCTCAGCGTCCAGTGCAATCATACTATTACACTCTACATTCACTCATACTACTCACTGATGTAAAACTCGAGCACTCTTACTCTTTCATTACTTTATATCTTTTCATTTCAGCAGTATGCTGCTCCTGCGCTGGCTTTCTCTTCTCTTCTAGAATTGCCTTCTCTATCCAACCAAATTCTCCTGCGTACATGCATGTAGGGTAATAGATGCTATTGTTTTGTGATTCTTCTGGATAGCGTGCTATAATTCTGTGAAGTCGGTCGATATTCTCTTGTGAAGTTTATCATCTTAATTTTAGATAATAAAACTTCTAGCAAATCTCCTCTTCCCCTCAACAGTATTTCCAAACTTTCCTATCTCTTTCGATGGAGTGGTTCTCTGTAATTTATCTCACTCCTTGAAAAATGCCAGATCAATGCTCATTTTGGTGTATCTACATCTTTAAACTTTTCAGGAAATAGTATATACCTGGAAACCATCTGCATGACAAATTGGTTGTCTAGTGCGCCTTCAAATAAATATAGGAGTATCTGTTTAGACTTAGAGACGATAGCTTTTTTTGTATCTCTCTTCGCTCAGTTGCTTCCGTAGCATACAGGGGCCCGAGCACTCATTCCCGGACGCTTGTATTAGGAGTAACTGCTCTTCATATATCGGGTGGGCTCTGGTTCACCCTGGTTTTTTGCTTCTGTCTTACTTATAGCTAGAATTAATTTGTCGAGTCATATATGACCTAAACGAAATAATAAATTTATACAACATCTTATTACACTTATTTCCACCATTCACTGACCCCTTATCTCTTTTTTGCGAATTGCGCGGAATGTAGGGCGTTTCAACATCTTTCTATAAGTAACCCTATTTTGGTAGTGCAAGGAATCGAGGAACTTACTCACGTACTAGCGTAACCACCAATAGACTATACGTTCTGGCCTCGTGAGTATTACAAGATGCTATAATTGTATCCAGCACATTGATTTTTTTGATATTGGGTAACTTCTACAGCTTAGGTTCTGCTTAATATAACCGTAGAGTGTTTGCTCCCTTGCGTTTTAACTTCTGCATCTCTATTTCAGGTTTTTTTAGATAAATGGTTTTCTGGTTCTGTATGAATATGTCATACATTTCCGAATCTTCTGTGTTTCACACCACTGCTGAATTTATTAAATATCATCCACTAGAACTAATTCAAAGGCCTGATCTGCTCCGATCGCTCAGCTGCTGATAATATTTTGCGTTATTGGTAGTTCGAATGTCGAGAGGCGTGTAAAACCCTCCTCCGAAATAGGGTTCCGCTCCTCAGTGAGTGGTGGTGAACACTGTTTAAAAAATGATATATTATTATATAGTATATATATATATTATTGAAGTAAATATTATTGATAAATTATATCACTATTTATATATTTTTAATAATATGTTTAAATATATATACAAATCTATAAATATATAAATGAATAATTGTAACTTTATAATTAAGGATAATAAATAGAATATATAATATAATATAATACTTATATATACATATATATAGTTTATAGTATAATATTATTAATATTAATAATATCATCATATATTATATAATATTAGTGTTTATATGATATTATATTACTTTCAGCTTATATATACTATATGGGCCGGTATATGAATTAATTATTATATATATATATCAGGACCTAGAATTCATTTATATTACCTGCAGTGTCAGGAATCTGGCGTCTATAGCGGGGACAAGCAGAGAATAACCCTTAATGCGGAAATTATTTTCGACCGCCCTTCCTGCTTGGGAAATGCGGACAGCTAGTAGCGCAGCCAGACTAGTTAGAGCGCCCGTTGCATCTTCTGGACCACGCGACGTCTCCGGAAATGGGAATATAGCCTTAGAAAATAACGAGAAGCACCCAACTATATACTGTCCATGGTCCAAATTATCATCCCGCCTCTTTGTGCGGGCGCCACCTGGCCGGCACCGGACTCGTGGGGGTGATTGGGGGGCGCCAAGACAGGTTTGAATAGAACGGCGGACACACATAATGATATTAAAAGAGTACAAAAACCAGGGGGGGTCAAAATTTTATCCATAAAGCCTATATTTTGCAATAAACCTAGGCGTCAATCAGAGTGCTGATGAATTTGAATAAACGATTTTCCCCTATTAGGTATTTCCACCGCTGGGCGCGGGGACGGCGGACGAAACCTTGACCTAGCTAGTAAAGATTACGGCGGTGGTCGCAGCGCTTGCGGGGTGCGGGATTTGGCGCCGTATATTTGATCTCTATCTTGCCTTGTTGCGCGGAGCGGCCCTGTACGAGAGCCAAAAGGAAAGAATCAATCACGAACACTAGAGACTTTCTATCCTTGACCAGGATGATATATGAGCATACTTTCTGCAGATGTGTATGGGAGAGTATTACATTAATTGATATAAAGATACTAATATTTAATTATACTTAATTACTTATATATATTACTTAGTTCATTATTAATTTGGATATTATGGGTAGATATAGGTTATGTAATTATCAACCATTTATACAAAGATGATTTTACATTGCACTAATAGTACTATATATACAAATTAGATGTAAAATAGTTAACATGATTAGCATATATGTTAATAACTAGATTATTACGGTATTAACAAAATTTAGAGCGTGCATCAAAGACGTGAGTTTTATCAATTCAAAAGAATGTAAGTAATACGTATCAAAGTTGATAGTATAATAATATACGATCAATTAAACGAATAATTTGGCTTAGTCAAGATATATATAGGTACTATATATATATAGAAGTAATTAGATGCTAATCTAAAATATGTTGATAGGAGCATCAAAAGTTGACACGCTTTTACGTAAAAACAGAAGTTATATTTGGAGTCAAGGCATCAAATATATCTAAATGTTGTGTTGAGTCGTAACCTAGTTAAGCACCAAAAGTTCAAACAAAGGAACATAACATACACTAATAACTTACTATGTATTATCGTAAGTGGGCAATGCTTAGTTGTTATTAGTAGTGATTGTGAATGTGTTTAAATAGTGTATATTAATAATGATGTTATTATTATTATTATTGCTTCCCTTAGAGTATATAATATTGTGTAAGATAGAAAATAGAAGAGAAGTATGAATGTATAATAATATAGTATATAATATGTTATAATTATTATGTGATTATTAATTAATGTATAACCTGATTAATAAAGTATTATTTAATATATAACATATATATATAATAGAGTTAGTATAAAGTAATGAGATTAATGAATCTCAATTTGTTAGTTAGTGTTATTATAAAGTAACAATCTTAGACAAGAATTAATATTATGTGATAGTAATTATATATTATATTATAAGTTATATAAGTTATAGTGTTAATATTTAAGGTGTTATAGTGTGGCAAGTTAATTAATATTAGTATATTATATATATATAACTAGGACTACTTATCCATTCATGTGCAGATCGGAAAACAAGATAAGATTAATAGAGTAAAATACTAATCTTAGTCGGTAGACTTTAACTCAAGCGAAGATGACACCTTGCCAATAAATGTTAAGGACGTGCTACCCATGCAAATGTAATTTGGGTAACATTTCTAAAGCGCTATCAATGCTCTCCATTAAATATTTAATAAAACTTAATACCCATATTATTGACCCTTAATGTTACTTAAATTTTAAGTTTGTGGGGTTAAATACATTTATGGGATACATTTCTAAGTGTGCTACCTAACGGGTAATTATTAAATTTATATATAATATATAATAAAATATATTACTATATATATACTCATTATTAATTGATATAATATAATAAATTATATAGTAATATATACGGGGCATTATTAATTTAATATAGACATATAGAGTGGTTAGTCATTGCTAACCCATTATGATTATAAGAGTAGATTGAAATAAATTATATAATTATGTTGATTAGGCTATAAATATATACGAGCGAAGAGGAGAGAAGGATGACCAAAGGAGGAAGAGAGCGGGAAGAAAGGATGAGAGCGATTGAGAAAGTAATGAGAGGAGGGCAACTAAGACTCAGGATTAGGCACAGTAGAGGGAATGTGGGAGAGGGACAGGGAAGGTCTGGACAGGACTTGGAATGAGCACTGAGAGAGGATACGAGGAATCGGGTGAGCGCAGCATGAGGAACACGACAGTATTGGCAACGTAGTAGAGAACGAGAGAGAGAGGAGAGAAGAGAGAAAACGAGAGAGAGAAGAGAGAGATGCAGAGAGAGAGAGATGTTGGGTAACAGAACACACATTAATCAGGGACCCACGCTAGGCTGCCATCAATACAACATTAGTCTGAGGACACGTTGACAGATTGAGAGTGTGAGTAGGAATTGTCATTGGGGAAGAAAGCACGAGTACACGGCGACAGAAAAGAAAAGAGAGTAAAGAGACTGAAAAGGGATAATGGGGAAACAACCATTGCAGTTAGTGAAATGCACAAATAACACATTAATAGAGACGAGAGCTGGAAGTAAGAAGAGACCACGAGGGACGCTCTGTGAGCACAGCTAACAAATTGAGCAGCAGTGGACTTTATGACAGGACGATATAGAAAAGTGATAAGAGAGAAAACATCGGGCTATAAAAAATAATTGAAGAGAACGTACATGAAGAGATCAGACATAAAAGAGAAGAGAAGGGAATAAAAGAGTCAAGATTTGAGAGAGACAAGAACAACTAATTTGATGAGGACAAAAGAGTCCCTAGAGGTGTCTGTTGTGTGTTTAGCTATTTTACTTAGCGCGTGGTTTGTTGGTGGAACCATGGTCAAATGTCTCGATGCTAACGAGAAGAAGAGGATTAGCGAGTATGGAGTAGAGAAGAGAAAGAAGAGAAATTAGAGCGACCAGTAGAGTGGACTAGAAGGGAAAAAAAGCCCAAAAGTAAATCAAGGCGCGATATTTGTACACCACAACGCAAAATAATAGAATGGCCCAAGATTGGAAATATAATATGATAAATCCCCAAATACTGTATATACTACATCATCATACTCTAGTTTACAAATTCATCATTTATATTCAACAGTACATGAAAATACTGAACATGAAAGAAAGTGGTCTCAATTCACGCTTATATTACTTTCCCTAACCGGATTATTTGGTGAAAACAAGGATATGAGTAAAGATTAACAGCAGAAAAATACCTAGTGGGAGGTTTTATTCCAAATATCCTCATCTAAAACTTGCATGGAATGGGGTGCCATATTAAGCATAAAGGGTTTTAGATCGTCTTTTTTTTCGCCTCTCTCGTTTGTTATGCGCCTCTGACGGTATAAGCTATGTACAACGAGCACATGCCAATGTCCAAGGGAAGTGTCTAGGTGGGTGGAGTAACAGAGTTACCCAATAGTAAAACGATCATTATGCATTGTCATAAGTAAGTAATGTGAACTGAAAATGAACGAAGGGGGATGATAGTTATAAAAATACTATTTCATATTTAGTTATATTTCTATAGTATTGTAGAATCCCAAAATTTATTATGTAGTTATGTGATTGTAGTTTTCTGTTGGAATGCTAGTTTTGTCATAATAGTGTAAAAAGAATAATAAGAGTGATGTTGTGATTGTGAAATAGTTATAGTTGCTGTTTTGTGTTATCGTGCTCAAGCAAAAATGGCTGGGGACAATTGCCGCACTAGTGGTGTTTTTTTAAAATTTTTAGGTTTTGAGCTTGTACACAATTTTTGTTTAATGAATGTGGTATTTTTTCAGAACTGCGGTCGGCACTTTATGTAACTAATGCGTGACTAATGTTAGTGTAATAAGAAAAAGGCGAAAAAATTGTAGAAAACGAATTTATAGATAAAATGTAATGAATTAAATTCGAAAAAATAAAATATAATACAAAAAAAAAAATAAATAGAATAGATTGCATTAAATATTATTACAGGAGAAACTATATAATGAATATTTAAAAGTAAATATGTATTTTTGAAATAATTTAGAAAAAAATAAATATAATTCACAATGCGAGTCGAGCGATAAAAAACTAAACTTGAAGCAAGAAAATTTGGTCAGTGGGCAAATGGTAATAATGAAACAGTGAAGCAGCATTGCGGGATATGCAAAATAATAAAATATAAGTGGGCAAAAGGTTTAGCAAAATAGGAGACACGATATAAAGATATATTTCCAAAATTCCCCAGACTGTCAATACAAAAATAAATAAAATTAAGCAATAAAAGTACAACGATATAAAGAATATAATAAAACATTCATAAAAACCCACTAATAAAAAAGGTAGATGATAACCATATATAATATAAATAAATTGTAAAACTTAATAAGTGGGTGGCAATAAAATATATTGAGACCGCAACGCTAATATCTTCTCCTTCTTGCGCGTCTCTCGTCTCTTCTGCGGTCGTACTACAAATATTTACTGTGCTTACTTCTTGCTCGTAAATCTATTTCATTCTTCTCTTCTTTCTGGGCGGTGGCTCTTCACTATCCCTGTACCCTTATTCAACTTTAATCTAATAGGGTGATTTAATAGAATTGAATTCCTAATATTCGGCTTGCTGGATCGTCAGAACAAACCAATATGAGAGTATGGGACATTATAAATCTTTCAACACTCAGCGCCTTTCTTTTCGAATAGTGCGAGAGAGGAGAGAGAGAGGTGGTGAGAAATATAGGTATAGGTATAAATATATATATAAGAGAGAGATATATGAGATATGCGCAAAAATAAAAGTTATCGGTTATGGGGCCTAAACAATATTTAAAGGGTTGTACGGCAAATAATTATTATATATATATATATGACCTATATATAACAGTTGGGATCTGGGAGACCGAAGAATATATATATATAATACCAGATTAGGCAACTGAGATTCAGTAAATAAATATATATATAAGTAATGTGGAGTATATATGAATAGCAGGACCAACGTACGGTTGGCTGACAGCAATCCGTTGGCGCAACGCCTTCTTCGAAGGGTTCACTAATAAAATAGAAGTGATAATTAAGTTGTCCTAATTAATAATATAGAGTAAAATATATAATAACACTAAAAAAAATATTTAGGGTGTGGCTATAAAAAGTTATGACGGTTTAAAGGTGACCAAAATAAATAAATTAGGGTTCTGCATAATAAAATTAGAAGTGAGAGTTAGTAAACCAAAAATTAGGGTTGCCTCAATAAAATTAAGGTTCTAATAATAATAAAATTTAACGTTACTCTAAAATGTAAAAAATTTAGGTTCTCAAAAAAAATTAATACTCAATAAGAAGTAGGAATTAAATATATATATAATCAGCACACTCATTAAACTTTTTAACCACCGGCCAAAATGCCCTTCTCTCACTCTAAATGGTTACTTCATGCTCTTTCCATTCATCCAAGGGTTGGTCGATCTTCTCCCGTAACCACAACAGCGTAATAACCCCGTCCCAAAATCATCCGCGGCATACATCTCTTCATCTTCTCTTCCATAACAAATCTCAGTACTAAGTTCGTTAATTTGCTCCCTTTTCTCTTATTATTAGTTATGATATATGTAGTGGATTTTCTAGGTTGAGCCTTAATTATAATAAGTTATTATATTATTAGTATATAATTAATTATATTTATTTTAGTGATAATTATAATATGTGATAATATTTATATTAATATTCGTCTTAGAGGAGTCAATAAATATATGGTATCAATATTTTTATAATTTAATTTGTAGATATTCGTCGGTCTACATTTGGTGTGCGATGCACCATTATTGATTTGAAAGCTCTTGCTTGCCCGGGTGTCCCCTAGAGCACAAATCTAAAATATAATTTATCCACCGTCCTGATGTTATTGTGAACCTATTCACTCCTGCCTGAATAATAAATTCCATTTAATATAAATATATAAAATATATTAATATTATAATATAATTAAATATATTATATAAAAATTATTATATATTAATTATAATTATAATATATATATCAATATATAATATAATATAATATTAAAGGATTACTATCTAAACATGTCCAAATTACATTCATCCGTAGCCTTCCCCGTCCTTATCCTAAGTAAGTACTAACACTAAATTACTAACCCTGAAAGATAAATTTTAGTAAGGAATCAATCAAATTGCTACAAACTAATTAAATGAAATCAAAAATCTCAAAAATTGCCAATGAAAACAAAAAACTGTATCCAGGTATATTAACAGAAGTAATTACTTGCATAATGGCAGAATCGCAGAAATACACAAAAAAATTTTCAATTTAAATATACTCAATTCTAAAAAATCAATGCTAGATATCTAAATTCAAAATGCACTTATACCTAATGAAATATAATTAGATTTGTGGGCTACAACCATTTAAAGAATTATGCACTTAAGAGACGGGGGTAGTATGTATGATTATTAAATTTATCTTTGTAATAATATCGCAGTTAATCTTTTCAAAATTAATATGCAAAAACTTTAAGTAGTATATAAAAAAAAAAACTATGGAAATGAACATGAAAGAGTTGTGACGGTTTTTTAAAAAACTGCAGTTAAAGGAATATAACATTATGGATCTTCAAGAAAGAATATAATCCACAATGACAAATCAGCTCCCCTGGTTTAATGAAGTTACCTGCTCAAAAATACCAAAAAATTTATGCAACTTTAGAATAACAACACTAATAACACTAGGAATATTAAAACTATACATAATTCTATCTGAACTAACAAAAACGAGAATTACAAAATATCAGGCTCAATACATGATTCACATAAGAACTCTAAATAAACGGGGGAGAATGAGAAGAAAACTAAATTCAAGTTTCTGGGGAAGAGTTTGATAACAGAACTACAAAAAAATATCTGCAAAAGAAAAATAATAGAATATTCATTATATAAAAAGTTCAAGAACAAAGTTGAATCAGATCATAAAAGAAAAAAAGTTTAAAAACCAAACGAAAGCTAAGCTAATTTTAGAATTAACATATGAAATTAAGAAAATAACTAGCAGATAAGGATGATAACTCTTTAAACAATGAACTTTGTAAACGAAACTATGAGTGACCTGATCTACTACACTGTTATGATGAAAGAATAAAAACTCTTTATCCTGATTTTCATCTTACATGAATAGCTTAGGAATATATCCCTGCTAGTTACCACCTTCCAAGTTGTGTAATTAGCGAGAAGAATTATTTACCAAGAAGAAAATTTATATAACAGGTAAATAGGAACGTTTTATTCTCCAACGCAAACATCACCTCCTTTCCTTTATATCATAATTAAGAACATTTAATTTTAAAATTAATCAGAGAAGTTACCTAAATAGCAAGC
Source organism: Trachelipus rathkii (assembly GCA_015478945.1). Classification (NCBI taxonomy): domain Eukaryota; kingdom Metazoa; phylum Arthropoda; class Malacostraca; order Isopoda; family Trachelipodidae; genus Trachelipus; species Trachelipus rathkii. Next base: position 39,211 of record JABUQX010073465.1, read on the forward strand.
ATAAGCCTATAACTTATACCTCACTCGACGGGACTTTGTGATTATAACAACAAATTAATTTTCGTCAAAAAAATTCAATTGTGATAATCTCAGCTCTCTAGGAGATAACTAATATATCACTTTAATAAATATATATAATATATATATATAATATAAATAATAAAAATAGCATTTATATATTTTCCTGTATTACACGATAGGAAATGATAGCATCATGAAAAATAATTATATATAATAACTATAATAACACGAATATCATTAAATCCATATATATATATATATATAAATAAAATACTATACTATATATAGTTCAAAATTTATTTTGTAAAAGGTTAATATCTATATAATTAAAAGATTAGGATTTTATCATTATTTTTTAAGTCTTTATAACAGGCAATGTGTTAAAAAGTTATTTAACCAATTTCATATTACCATTTCTTGATGTATCTGTAAAATGGTATGATAAAATGATTGTGTTTATAGCAAAGTAAGATAGGAATTCTTTAATAGGTTTATTAATAATTAGTCAATTTTAAGTAAATGGTCAATTAGGCCCAGTTCATATATTATATATATAATATTCAATATAATATAGTTATTTATAGTCAATTATTAAAATCTTACTGTATAGATTACTTGAACAATAATTTTTACAATGTTTGTATGAATCATTTCTTCTAATAAATTTAATTCATAAAATGTCTCATTATTACTTTCAATAATTATAACTATTTTTATTTCAGTCACACTATTAAAAATTATAGTCTCAAACCCCACTAAGAGATTTAATAAAAAGCCGGAGATCTTAAAAGCCGAACTCCGGACCAAACCATCCGGAGCCGGAGCCGAGATCCGGTCAGTCCCTAATAATATATATATATAATATATTATAATATTATATAAATATATATATATATAATATAAATATATATATATATAATAATTAATAAATAATTATATATATATAATAATATATAAGAGAGGAGATGAAGAGAGACAGAGTAGAGAGAAGAGAGAAATGAAGGAGGGAGAGAAGAAAGAGGAGAGAGACAGAAAACGAGAGAGAGAGAAAGAGAGAAGAGAGAGATAGAGAAAGGGAGAGTAACTAAAAACTAAAAACAAAATTCACATATTTATACGATTTTAATTGGCCATTATTACGCTTTATTTATATTAAAATGATTCGATGGGGTCGCCAATCTTTTTCTTCATCTAATTACTATTTATTTAAATTTTAGAATTTAGAATTAAATAATTAATTATTTTAACCAAAGTATTTTATAAAGAAGAAGTATTTTATTAAGATTTATTTCTAGGGAGAGAGAGATGGGAAAAAGAAAAAAAACAACTAATAGAAGGAAAATAATGAATTATGAACGTTGCTGAAGCAATGGTACACTCGTCGACTATTCGGAAAAGGCCGGCAGAGTTCCTCACGTTCATTTAATCTGCACATGACGAAAAATAGCAGTACACTCCATGCAATCGATGCAATACACTAATCGTTAACACATTTTGTTTCTATATTCATTACATAATCTACAATGTATCTATATATATATTCCTAATTTGCATGCAATTCATCAAAAAAAAAAAAAATACTTTAAAAAAATGTTTATCGCTTTATGAGAATATATAGAAAGAGTCGTCGTTTTCCTGTGCAATATAGACTGCGTTTATCTTTTATGCGATCGAAGCATTTTGCCGAGGTAAGGGATCGCGCCTGTTATATTTATTTGTGAGTTGCTTTAGTTAAATATATATAAAATATATAATGAATATAAAGGTAAATATATTAAATAATATATAAAAAGATATATATATATATATATATATATAAAAAATATACTAATATAAACAAATATATATATTAATATAATATAAAATATATATTACCTACTATTAATATCTTCATATTATAAAATAAATATAATAAAAATATATAATAAAAATATTAAGAATATAATAAAATAATATTAATATATAATATATATATATATATATATATTATATATAATAGTGACAACTGCATAAATTTACTTTGCAAAAGTTATCATAAAAATTGATTGTATTCTTTCATAGTAGATTCTCTCATTCTCATTGCTACTTATTTTGTCATATTAGATGTATCTCTTTCACGAATGTTAATACCTAATGAATATATAAATTAATATAAAATCTATAAAATAATATAAAAAATATTAATATAAATATATTATATATTATAATAATAAAATAAATATATATAAAAATATAATAAAGTATAAAAAAATTATAAAATAATATAATAAAATATAAATATGATATATATATAATATTAAAAATAATATATATAAAATAAATAATATATAATAATATAATATATATAATATAATAATATAATTATATAGCAATATCATAATCTCGCACACTATATATATATACATATTATATTTATATATTATATTATATATATATATTAATTATATTATCATATATATAACAAAACAACACCTACACCTACAAACAAAAAAACCCAATCAAACCACACATAAAAACCCCGAACCCACCCCCAACAACATATTATTATAGTTTAATATATAATACGGTCACACTTTCCCTTTAAATAGATGTTAGCATAAAATAAATCAGATACTGAAATATCGCTGAAACTATCTAAACACAACTAAATCTGACCATCCTAAGCACATACGCAACTGTGACGTGTTAACTTATATACTCCAATAGACAAGAACATAGAAAAAATAGTTGCCACACACTTGTAGGCTTTATTAATTTCATAATTTTTGATATGTAATTTGTTTTAATTTTTTTTTATTTTTTTTTTTTTAAGGGGCTCGAGCCGACGGGTGGGACGTAACAGAGGGAGGGACGAAGTCGCCCCGCCGTCGTCGGGCCCACTGAGGCGCAGAGAAGACGCCTGACTCTTTCCATCTTGGCGGCTTTTTATCCTTGGGTACTCCTTTAGTTTAAAAAAAAAAAAGCTTTTTGTCAACCCTCCTAGCGCTCTATTGCCTTGAAATACATCGAAAAAAATGGCGATTACATCGATCGTTGCGATTATAATATGCGGTAACATCCTTTTAAAGGAAAAACAGTTCTTATATATATATATCTAATATAATATATATATATATTATATATATTATATATATATATAATTATATTAAGATTATTTATTTATATATAACTATAATTATAGGTAAATCTGCAATTTTTCGTTTGAGCTTCGATATTCGATATATCGAACTATATCGATATATCGAGTATTAGGAATATGTCAGTATCAAT
>JABUQX010073466.1:0-32625 GCA_015478945.1 Trachelipus rathkii
CAATGTTAGATAATATATAACAAGAGATATTATGGGATTTATTTAGGTCTAAAAACTTTCTTTAATTAAAATATTTTAACTCAGACCTCGTGTCGGTTTCGGTCAACATGTCTTTACTGTAGTTATTTAACTGTTCAGATAGAGGTCCTCATATTTATACTTGTCTTTATATTGTACTTCTCTGGAGCTCTTCCTTCTCTATATTCGTGTTATACTTTCTTCATTACTATCTTATCACCGTTTTCATTAATTGTCTCTTACAAAACTAGTATGTATTTAGTCTCCATCAAAGGTGTCCGCTAACCTCATGTTCTTATGTAGAATGCAGGAGCAATTAAACGCACGAAAGAAAGGAATATGAAAGCGACCTATTTTTGGCTATAGGTGGCTGCAGTGCATATAATCTTACTCAATCCTCATCGTATGAAGATGAAGCCTGTTCATCCTTAAATCTACGTTGCAATAAGAAGGCTTTTAGGTAACTTTGTCTGAATTATCGAGATTTGTCTATGGAAAGAATTAGTCTCGTCCTTGAGTTCCCCCATTGGCCAGATTTATGTTCAGTATCAACTGTTCTAACTATCTAGCAGTGTGCGTTGTGGTTGCGTCCATGTCTACGCACTAATAAATCCATCATCTCACATACCTTTCATTCCCATCTACCTGCAGTCCCAAGAGAAGCTATTAAGGAAAGAGTACTATATGTCTATAACACCACTCACCCTATAACTGTACTAGCAAGGGAGAATGGAACCCAATACGCAGTCCATGTTTTTGGTCTTGACTTTCATCTCCATCATAAATTCCTTTTTTATGGCTCTAATTTGATTGCTTCACGATAGACGATAAGGAATTAAAGTTCAATGTTATTTCGTTAGGATTTTTTAAGATTCTAAACCAGATTCACTCACGAGACGGTTAAAATGACACAAAACGTCATAATCTTGTAATGAATGGTTAATTTCTTTTGATAAAATTAGTTTTGTTTATGAATCATCTGTATATTAAAATGATGCATAAATGTGATCTAAAAGTTTATACTGGTGTTTGAAAGCCACTGTGCTGTTATAAGTATTAATTGTGGATATATAGGTGCTAAAATGTGTTTTGTTAGTGTTTTTGTATCCGATAAATTAGTGGTTTTCATATTATTGCTTTAAGTTTGTCTGATAACTGGAGGATGGTTTAAGCATTATATAAGAAGAGTTTTATAATATATTTAGAAGTGAGTGTATTTAGGGGTGTTGTCTATGGTATTGTGTTGGATAATGTGGGCATAGAACTGAATCAGTACTTATAAAAACTATATATTACCTTTATGCCGCCCTGGAGATTACAAGCTTCTATTGTTTTTTCAATTGTCATCGTATAAAACCTTCTGAACCGGCGCATCCCATTCCATCATACAGTGGGTAAATATTCCTTAAGTAAATCATTATACAGTGGATCTTTCCATTTAACATCAGTGTTTTCCAAACACGTATGCCAACGGGGGCCTAAGGGTCTCTTATTTTAGACAAATGACAAACCAAATAGCTTAGTAATCTGTTTCATGCAATGTCAACTCTATTATGTGGAAAGATCATATAATGAATCATTAGCTTGTGGCTTATAGCCAAATGCTCTAGGCGTAGATTAAATGATAATTCGTTTCAAATATTGATGCTTAATATAGACTGGCTTCTTTTTCTTCTTGGTTCTCTGTTATCATTTCTAAATTTCGACCAAATTCCGACTTCGGAAAAAGGGTAATTAACGAAAAGTCTTTGTCTTATTCTTCATCCTATTAAGTCTGTTAATAATTAAAGGTGTCTTTTAAAAATTCCTCTGTAATACTATCCTAATACAACTCAGGTCCCCCTTTCAGAATAAACAATACATAAGCGAATAATACCTTATTAATTCCCCGTAACATATTATTGAACCCATTAGAATTTACTTGCCAAGGATTACCAACATCATATTTACATCAATTTATAATAATGCTTTGATAGCTGACTGAATCTCAAGAAGCAGCATTACTATTTACTAGTAAATGTTGTCGCAGAAACTTTGTAATCCCCCCAAAACCAATGATCGACAAGATCATGGAAACTAATTTTCTGAACCATTCCTTCTCGAATTTTCAGAGCAAATACCAAAAAAATAACCGAACAATAGCACAAAATAAAATTGCAAGTTTAAACAATCTGCTATGCATATCATCTAATATTAGACTTTGCTTTACTTCGTACCCTTTTCTGCCAATTCGAAGAATATTTAAAGTATTGATCCAACAGAGCACACACAGGAAAAAATAAGCAGTCATATAAATGCTCAGATCTTTGAAACAAAATTCAATTTAAGTACGGCTCATAGCATTGCATATCACTCACACGCTAATTATATTTTGAATCTTTCACTATATAGATTACATCTGGATATAGACATCTTTTACTAAGTTTGTTTCATTTGATCCTCAAAAATATGAGACCCTTGCCCCGTCGTGCATACAGGGTTTCGAAAACTGTGTTAAAAATGGAAAATAATCCCAATCTTTAATACTGATACTAAATGGTAAAATTCTTCACACTTTTTCCATAATGCAGACGGGATGCCCAGTTTCCAAGAATGTGTTAGACCCATTTAATACCAAATTGAAAATACCCATAGAAGGATGAAATCCGCTGCGGTATTAAAATATATGTTATACATTAAAGATACTACTCTATTTTTTCATCCAACATTTACTCAACCACCTTATTCTTCAACTGACAAAATAATCCGCAATTCAACTTCTCCAATCCATATTTTACTCTCTTCTTATCACATACGAATAAACCCATCTCACTACAACACACTTAACAGGATATATACAAACCAATTCATACCTCCAATCTCATGAATACCAAAAACACTATACAAAACACACTTTACTCCCCTATCAATATCCAACCTATATATATACTTATAATACTAGCATCAATGTTTCAAAAACAGGTAAAACCCCTTTTAGTCAGCAACTTTCTACATCCCACTAAAAAATTACAGAATGACTTAAAAAGCTAATAACTCAGTATCCTTAACACATTAACAAACACATTCAACTTTTGAAGTTATGACCTTGTGTCACTTCACCCGTCCTCGCCCAATCTTTTATAATCTCTTAACCAAACAGAAATGACAATAGCACTCTATTACCTTCACTGTTCCTTTCTTACCCTGAAAAATCATTCTACCACTTTAAACACAATCTTTTCGTTTATAAACAATCTATAAACAAAAACATGGACTGGATATGTTCCCCACTTGCTCCATGGCCTCATAACACATTTTCGAAAACAATCAACTAAAACATTCCTCTGTCTTTGTTATAGGGATGATATTTCGCTGCCGTTACCTCACGCAACACCAACCCCCACACTACATCCAATATACATTAATCACCTACATTCTGACAACAATCACCATTGAAACCTCCAAACCACAACAGCTAGTTCCTCCTAACACTCTCATATTTCAGACATACACTAAGCCTTCTTTCACTGGTGTACAGAATACTCCCACTTCCAATCCTCCCTACATACATTAACAACCACCACAACAACAAAAAAATAGCACCTTTTCTCCTTATTTACCTTCGTCTTTTAAATCTGCTCCCCATTCCTACATACAATAACACAATATAAATACACCTTGTTTAAAACTAAAAATCCTAAACCTAAATTATACTGCTTCTCATGAGCAATTAAGAAGTATTGGGTTGTCTAAAGCAAAACAACATACAACATAAAACATACCTCCCCATACCTATCCTTAACATTAACCAAAAAAAACATTACCAACCATTCCAATAATCAATACAATATTAATTAAATTTCTAAAACCCCCTAAATCAATAACTAAATCCTCCTTGTACATAAAATTCATCCTATTAACACAATTCAAAAGTAACCTATCGTACCATAACTTTACACCAGAAAAATACAATACAACTGATACTCGAAAAACACACGAATAAACTCAGCACCTAACATCACACGATCAACAAAAAAAACATCTCAATACAATTCACAATATGACAATACATTAGAGAATTCAAGAAGCAACCAAAAAAAAATCTATCGGGAAACTTTTCCTTACTATTTCCCCAATATTATACTTCTCCCTGATGATGCAATAACTCAATTCGTAAGGAACTCAGGAAAAAATCACTTTTTTCCCAAATTAACGCTGACGAACCAATGAATGAATGATTTAACCATCCCCAAAATAAAAAAAATAATCACTCCATGCCTATCCGACTCGAAATAACTTATAATAACCGAAATGCTTCTATTCTTTATTCTGTTTTATGTTTTAAAATTTTAATTTGTTTTTAAATCAATCTCTGTTAATACCTATAAAAACAACCCAGGTTATCACCTTTCAAATAATATAATGATTAACCATATATCATATAATTTATAGTATGATAAAAATGACTATTGGAAATGTATACAACGTATACAATATATATAAGAAGAAATAAATATATATATATATACTTATAGATTATAGTAATATATAAATATTAATATTATAATATAATATCAGTATTCTGTATAATTATATATAATACGAACATGTACTACATGCCTACTTTATTAAAAAGTCTTTCATTATAATACACAATAATTTAAATATATCAATTTTATAAATATTATAGCTAATATATTTAATATAAATAATATTGTAAAAATAACAACTACCACTCGCTACTTTTATGATATTCTCATCAAATCATCACAATATCCCTTATATTCAAAATATAGCAAAGTTCACACACCTATATCACTAAAAAAATTAAACCTTCTACATGTCCCTAGCAACGACATAAATTCATATACCCGAATCACAGTCTATACTACAAGATTATAGCCTCTTTCAATAATATATCAGAGATTTTTCATGCATCAATTCTAATGTTAAGTATTAGCTCCCTGCCATAATAAGATTCACTAATATCTGAGTCTAAATCGATTCTAATATTATTTTGAGTCTCAAATGGAATTAGCCAGTTAGGATCTTTTCTTGCAACTCTTTTTACTTTCACTTTCGTCCAGAACGTACAGCCGAGTTGTCAGTTGGACTGAGATACATGTATCTCACAATGATCTTAGACGCTTCTTGCTGGCAAGCAAGTACATCTTCCTCCCATCTTCTGGATCCCTTGGATACTTAGCAGAAGTAGATTAGTAATATCAAATTAAAGACCTTACTCACAAATGTCAGACAAAGGCTAACACTACCAGCCTTTTCCACCAGTAGACACCATTAGAACATCACTTAACCCCCTTTAACCCTCTAGTGAACCCCACCTTTCCATCTTGAAGGAAAAGAAACTCATAAGAAAATCTTACTGATCTTCCAAATCCGCAATGAAAGCCTATCCAATACATCCTATCCACATCCCCTTAAAATGCCTAGATTAATGAGCTGCAACTCCAAAGCATCACGTTCATCTCTTCTTCATGAATCTCGGCTTACAGTGTAAGTTCAACAATAGTAAAGGTTATTTAGTCTTCAAAAACCTTAAACGGAATACAAACCGCTATCCGTCGCTTATGAGAAATTTCCACAAAACTCTACACCATCAAACCTTGTCCATTTGACTGGAAAGAAACGTTTGAAGCTGTGTGATCAGTTCAGATGAATTTTATTTGGTACCCATACCAGACCTTATCCCCCAAAAATTCTCCTTTGGCTATCCAAGTAACCGAGGTATGCAAGGAGACCCAACCATCATCTAACTCATAAAAACCTCAGTGGGAGTAAGATAGTAGCCTATTCTCGTTGTTTTAAGCATCTGACAACTCTTGCTGCGCCTCATGATAGCTCACAGAAGCTAAATGAGATTAATCCTAGCATTCTAAATGTAAGGATAAAATAATGTTTTTAATTTGAAATATATTTAAATTTTTTTAATTAACTATATATTGAATTCATTTTATAAAAATCAAAAAAAGATTTAAAATGAAGATTTTAAAATATACGGCAAAAAATAACAATCTCTCTCTCTCTCTCAAAATCACCTCCCAAATTTCCATCCCTTCTATCTTAAGTATTTCACCTGTTCACAACATAAACATTCTTGATCTTGAAACATAGAATAGTGTATTTTAATCTTGGAGACCTCATATACAGTTGCTCAAATAACTAGACAAAGATAGTGGTAATTCTATTCAGATTAAGTGATAATTTTTAATATCTGCTCATATACTAATAACTATTATAAGCGCTTATTCCCCCTATATAACATACTGTTCTGTTATGAATAGGTGGATTTCCTTTCACCCTCCTTTAAGAGTGAGCATAAGTTACTTAACTAATAAAAACTTCTCATACGTTTGACTCCCCTGACTTCCTCTTTTTCTGTGACATACATTGAGCCTCTAACTCTTTTCTTATAGTATTACTGGAGAGAATTGTACTCTCGCATTCCTCCATCACTTCCTAAACACAAGTAAACACAAGAAAATTTACCTTACTCTTCACATAAGATATTTGGGGAATAGGAACTCAAGATCACTCTTGTTGTTCTTCCTTTCCACGGCTTTGTTATGTGTGACTGCCTTGCTTCATCTATTTCCTCCTATATTCAATCATCTTATTTTTAAGCCTCCCATCCGCCCACCATGAGAAGCGCTAGGAAAACTTGTTGTTACTCTCCATTTCGTTTGGTCCATTTATTTTATTTTTATTAATTTTTTTTTCCCCCTCCTTGAAAATTCTTAATGCCTTGATTCCTGCCTGTTACATATTATGTTACATATTATTATAATATAATATATAAATATCAATATATATCTATATATATATAATATATATATTATTTATTTATTATAATATTTTTATATTTTATTTTAATTTATAATATTTATATATATTAATAATTAAATATTTTTATTTAATTATATTATTAACATTAACGTTGTACCTTATTATATATCAAATGTATTTTGTAAATTTATATAATCTAATTTCATGGGATAATAACATATGATACTTGTATGTGTTGTAAATTATATATCTATAATTTATAATTTAGATCTTGTCTTTTTTTTCTTTAAGATTCCTTGCAGTATATTATTCTTATATTCATATATATGATTAATTATAATTATTATGTGATAATTATAATTATATACTATTTATATATATTCTATATATCTAAAACCACATTATAATCTAAGAACCTAGCAACACGAATATAATAATAAATCTTCATATATATATATATTACAATAAATTATAAAATAGTAACATTTATTAATTCATTTTCATACAAATTTCACAAAAAAGATAACGAATTAAAAATAAAAATACATAATAAGTAAAAAAAATAAAAAAAAACTTTCAAGAAATGTTCATTTTTTTTTAACTCGATGAAAAAGATCAAGAAGTTACAAAAAAGTTGTAATATAATATATAATAAGCAATTGCGTTAGTGATGAAACTATAATGTAGAACTTTAACATAAAAAGATAAGCAAAGTATTAAAAAAGTTTAATATTTACATTAATTAAATAAAAAGATTAAAAACTTATTTTCTCGCTTCCTTCTGACTCTTACCACTAAGAAAAAATAGTCATCATATATATAATATAATATAAAAATATATATATATATTTAGAATAGTATATTATAAGTCCATATGTTTAAAATAACAATATAATTATGTATATACCATTCTTATACTTTTATCTATTTCTTTATCTACACATTTATAATAGTTTATTTATATCCGTTATATTAAAATAAAATGAATTTATATATATATATTATATAATAATTTATATACATCAATCTAATAAAGATATTAAAAATAGTATAATAATAATAATAATAATTAATAATAATATAATAAAATAATAATAATAATAATCAATAATAATATTAATTATAATAATAATACTAATAATCCAAAATTAATATACAAAAAACAATAAACTAATAATTATAATAGATATCAATAGATTTTATCAACTAAGAAATTTTACATTATTATTATATATGTTGGATGATTTATATATATTAATTATTCATTATTATTATTATTATATATTTTATTATATAATTTATATATATTATTTATTAATGATAATTATTTATAATGGTTAATATTATTTATATATTATATTATTTATGAGATATTTATTGTGATTGATAATTATTATTTTATTTTATATACTATTTTAATTTAGAAATATATATACTATAAATTATATATAACTTAAATATATACGGTAGTTATCATATCTAAAGGTCTCTAAATACTTATACTCAGCATTATTCCCAAGCCAATCACTTAAAAGGTATATATATACTTGATCAAACCTCCTATTTCATAAACACTGACAAGAAAATTAAATAAACTATCAAATATATACCATAGTACCTATATATATCTTTAATTACATAAACAAATCTTCATAGTTTAACTACATCAATAATTAATTTTTAATTTAAATGATGAAATAACAGCTTAATCTATATAGAAAATAAATATAAAATAATAATATTTAAAATTAGAAACTTGTTCCAGCTTTTTGTATAAAGATATTTATATATATTAAAAATAGTTTAATATTATCACTTAATTATTTACCATTAATATCCCAGTATTCCCAGTCATAATATTCAATAGAATAAGTTTTTACTTGTTTATTAGAAGCTTTACTATTTATTTTATATATCTATTTTTGTTTCTTAAATAATATGTTTTCATATATATACCAATTTTGCATAATTAATACTGTCTCTTCAGATACTAATGCAAGCTTCGATCGTTGCTTTCAGTCGAATTTGCAATATTTATTACTTATATTAAAAATATCTTTATCTACAACTACTACCATTTAAATTTTTAACAATTTACTAAAAGATTTGGTGGGAAGGTTATATTACTTACTTTCTTTAATTAACTAATACATATTATAGTTAATTATTTACTATATCGATAAAATAAAATATATAAACATAACAAATAAGAAAATTATAGAGATGAATATTAAATTATAAATTCATAATAATAAAACAGTACTTGCACAATTCAATGTATTAATTCTGCCCAGATCTATTATAATTAGAAAAATTTTGCAAAATATAATGCTTGAAAAAATTTTATTAAAATTTAATTCTATATTAGATATCTTCTAAAAAAAAGATCGATTTTAATTAAAAGTTATTTCTTTCTATTTTCACGGCGCTAGGTATGATTATCAAATACACTATTTATATCCTTTAAAATAATTAATATATCATGCCTTCACCTGATTTAGAAATCAAAAATGAAGGCACTTAATTGTATATATATATTTATTTATATATATCAAACCGCCCCAGCACCCACACATACATCATGTCCAACTTCAAAACCTAATTAAGTATTAACTACAGGAAAATTGATAAAGAAGTACAAACAGTCACTGTCAAAATATAAACTCGATATATTGCATTTTCTATTCTCGATAATTTGATCCACTAAAGATAAAATGTTAATAATTACGCTATATGAAATTAATAAATCTCTAACTGGATATAAATGAATTGTGAAGGTAGTTTTTTGGAAGCACTTTCAAAATTCTACTAATAAACTATTCAGTGATATAGAAAAGTATATGATTTGTGATTCTTAGATAAGTAATAGATTTGATGAGAATTCATAAAGATAGTATTATATATAATATAAGATAAATAAGTAAATCTATGTTATAGATGTAAAGACTATCTTGGAAATGATCAAAATACGAAAAAATGATATATTATATGTAAGTTATAAATTAACAATATTATATCTATGGAAACATTAGTATTAAGTCACCCTTAAGATAATGATAGATAAGTGAATTATGTTTTATTAAGTTTTTAAAAATGTATCTAGAGTCAATTATGAGTAGCCACACACTCACTACTATTAATAAACAACTTCTTAGATACCGATTTCTAGATATATTTACATTAAACAATGATTTAGAAATAAAAAATATATATAATGTATTTATTAATTTTTATATTTTTCATAAGACTCACAGGGAAGAAAATCTAGCCATCTATATGATGAAATATGTTTGTAAGTCCTAATGAATCAATTATACATAGCGATTTTAAAATCATCCTCGAAATGTGGTTTTCACATCATTTAGATAGTATTGAGTTTGATTATCATTCCATAAGTTATAGAAAGATATATTAAAGGCATGGTGGGGTTTTTTTTTATTTTATTTTTTTGCAGAATTTGCCATGAGTAAAGATATTATAGTTCCATACGCTTTTATGTTTATATATCTATATCTAAAAAGTTTATTAAGTATTATTTAGGAGATGGGGTAAAAGGGTTTAAGAATAACTAGATAGATAGTTTATTCTGAGGTGACTCTACCGATGTAAAATGAACATGTTTAAATATTTTTATGAATGTGTTACGAAAAGCGGAACAATTATGCAAGAGGGTATTAGGAAATTTGAATTATAGAAGTCTGTGCAGTAGAATCCGTAGTAGTTAAGAAGTACTACCTTTGGGAGGTGCACTAGGAGTATTATCATTATATTCTTAGGTAAAGGGAAGAATGTAAACTATGGAAGTGGGAGACTAGAATCCAATACCTATGGCAAGGATATCTATTTGCAGTATGGGAAATATATGACCAAAGAGTAATGAACCAGTGTAGGAAGGAAGACGTAGGATAAAGATGGAATGAGGAATAAAAGGAATAAGTAATGGAAAGGAAGGGAAATTGTTAGTGAATAGGCGGGCGAGGTAGGGCGGTAGAGAAGAGGGAGAGGGCAAATCGACCGGAGGAAAAACCGAAAAATGATAGGGTGAAGTTTCTAAATGCAAACTCTTAGCTGCTATAAACACATACAATCGTAAAATTAAATATTAGATTGTTGTACTGGCTACTGAAGAAAAAAGAAAGCAATCTTTATAAGTATCATCTGATTGCAAAAATGGCACTTGTTTAGCACGAATGTAAGTGCAGTGCTTGTTATGGAACTTAACTTGGCCAACAAGGAATAAATAGTGACCTTCTACTGAATATGAAGGAAGACAAAAATAACCCTACTGCACTTTATCGGTCGAAATCCGTTTAAATAACGTCTATATAACAACATCCTGATCTAAACAATAGAGAGCGACTGTAACCTCTCGTAAAATATGTTCTACGACACACAACAGCAATCAAAGATTCCGTAGCGAGAAATACTGCGTATTCCTGCATAGAGAGGAATCAGAGGAGTATTTCTCTTTTCTAACTCTTAGGCATCTACATTACTGAAGTGGGGTGTTAACATAAACTAAATGACGTTTGTCATACGGTGTTAGTTTAATAAGTCAGAAACTATAATAATACTTTAATATTGATTCCAGTAATCGAAATGTATGTAATTTCAGCGTAAATTTCAAAAGCTTTCGATCTCTCCAGTGCCGATAGAAATAAATCCCAAAGTATTCCAATTTTATGAAAGATCTGAGAGAATGTCAGTAGTTTAAAGTTTATTTGCGCAAAGGCTCGCCATAAACCAAAGCAAACTTGATCAGAGTCACTAATTAGATTTGTTTAACAATACTACAATTGTAGAATAAAAGCTTTAATCAAATCACTAGGCCTTTTAATTATAGCTTATCCATAATGGAGTATTCAGTATTACTTTTGCCAGTGATAATAAAAATAAAGTATGTTGTCTAAGCGTGGTTTAGAAAATCTATAAGTCCTTAGAATTTTCAACAGGATTTTACTTCCGTTGCAATATTCTTTATTGTGTGAGTAAAATTTTTTTCCCTAGTTAAACTAACCACCGTCTGACAAACCTGCCTAATATTCATTTAAGTATTAATTGCCTATTAAGATGGAGAGCAAATAAAAAGCTATTTCTAACAATTATGCCTGGTTTAAAATAAAGAAAAATAGAACAATTACAATATATCGAATTAAATATCAAATCGTGCTATACGATCTCTATTGGCGAAAAAAAGGCAATCAACTTAATAGCAGAAAGTGGATGGAATGGAAAAAAATAATACATGAGCGCTTACAAGCTTCTAAGCCAGGGAGGCAAAGGCCCTCCCGCATAAACATTCCAGGCCACTAAAGATCCAAATAAAAAAAATAATCTGTTTCGATATAGTAATAATATAAATTAAAATTATATAATAAATTGATAATAATATAAGATAGATATATTAAATATTATATATAATAAATAAGTATATAGTATAAATTATATAAGAAATAGTAATATATATTAATATATATAGTATAATATTATAATAATAAGTATTCGAATGAATAAATAATATATATAATATATTATAAATAAATATAATGATGTATATATATATCGTTTAGCCATGTGATCTTTAAGAAAAACTTAAAGTGCTAATTCGTAGGATATAATTTCTCTCAATGATATTCAATACCTTAGGTTGGGGGCCATTGGGCCCACCCCTGCGCCTTAAGACCTATAATACCTATCCCCTCAATAAACGGCGCCCATTAAGATATAGAATATATAGAATATATAGTGTATGAATATATAGATATAGGAATTATTTTAAAGATATGAATTATATATATAGAGAAATAAATAGAGTAAATATATTATAGATTAAAGATATATAACATATTAAATAATACTAATATATATATGGAAGAGTATATTTAAAATGATATATATGCTATAAAATATATATAAAGATGATATAATTATAAATAAGAATATAGATACTTGATATTAATATAGTATTCAAATATATAATATTAATGATGCATAAATAAAGATGATCCAGATATTAATATAGAAAAATAAGAGATAATAGTAATTAATATTATAGATATATAATATTATATATGATTAATGTACAGATAGTAGGAATATATATTTATAGTAGTGAAGGTGTCTCACTTCTTGTAGATATTTTAGGTTACCCAAGCGGGATGTACCATCTCCGAGTAAAGACGGGAGATGTGTTAAGGTAGTAGAAAATGCTGTTTAAAAAATATTATAAGTTCATTATATATAATTTATTAAGGAGGATATGGGATATGTTATTAAACGTTTCGCTAGTGTTCATCGCGATGAAGTCACGCTGTCTAGAATACAGTAGATAAGGGGTTTATAGCTCGGCGAACAACAAATCATCAAATGAATGTCGATATGGGATGATTTATAATTTTTATGCATCTGTTAGAAATGCACTATTAAAAAAATTGAATAGTGTGGCGTCTTCTCTCGACTATTTTTTTATACGGTTGGTTGCGTCTTCCAACGTCTATGATATACCCAGTAAACAACTTAAATAACGTATACTCACAATGGCATTAGACCATATTATTTGCCGTTTAATATAAGATAAATATCAGGATTAGACATTGTACAGGTCGTATAATACGGACGTCAAGTGATGATTGACCAAATCAATAGTTATTTAAATAAACGAGGTTGAATGTGAAAAGTGGTAGAAGCAAAGAACAATTGTGACATTATTCAAGAACAGCTCAATAATATCTATATACCATGTAAATTTGAAATAAAACGTTGTTAATAATGCGTGTGACATAAAAAAGCAAAGTAAATACACCTCATGAATCTTAAATTACCACCAGAACTATCCAGAAAGGAGGAAGGTAGAAGAAACGTTCAGGTCGTTTCAAGCAATTTGTAACAGTAGACCAGTTTATTTAACAGATATAAGTTGTTCGAAGACAGCTTCCATCCAACTTGCCAGAATAAACTATGACCTCAAGCCCTCTGTCATAGGCATCCAGGTTAATCCATTTATGCATGCCATATGACAGTGATGCACGGGTTTCATTTCCCCAAATACATCGTGTATTAGATATTTTGACATAAGCGAAGACTCATTCAGGGCGAGGTATTACTGATGGTCATAATAAAACCCAGTGTATCACGGGTAAATGAGTTTGAGATAATTAACCCACTCAACCCAACACAGAAAAAAAGTGTTTTAAAAGGTTCCGAATGGGGGAAGGTGATTAAGTTCGGCGATAAGAAAATGATATCGCGTCAGGCAACATGGAAATGGACCAGATCTAATCCGATTCTAACATCTTCCGGATATAAGGTATCGTACATAGAAGGTATAATGTCGTCACTATAGATACTGCTTAATTATGTTGCTATGAGGCTACCCATGATACTATGATTAAGAGTAATTATATATGATTCTTCTATCAAGTTTGTAACCTCTAATTAAATAAGTATTAATTCACTCGATTAGAGTTCAACAATAGGAACGGTCATGCAGGAAATGAGATAAAGTACTAGAGGGTATTACGCTATGTCTGTCAGAAATTTCCCTCGAG
This sequence comes from Trachelipus rathkii, assembly GCA_015478945.1. Taxonomy (NCBI): domain Eukaryota; kingdom Metazoa; phylum Arthropoda; class Malacostraca; order Isopoda; family Trachelipodidae; genus Trachelipus; species Trachelipus rathkii. The sequence goes on from JABUQX010073466.1 coordinate 14,349, forward strand.
TAAAGTGAAAGGCCCGATATAATGTCTTACTATTGAAGTTAATTATACCTACACCCAAAAACGTGAACTGATTATATGATACCCTGGTGTAATGGCTAAGTGAATAAGATAATATTGATTAAATATAAAATAAACAATATGATGGGCGTATTTGTCTTTACTTACCCAATTCTTGAGAAAATTATTCCACCTAGTTACTATAAAACATACCGTATAGTTAAAGAAGCCCAGATTTCATTAGTCTAGAATAGAAGATTATTTTCAAAAAGATAGTCTACGGGTACAAGATGCCATTTAGAAAAGGCAATTACAATGGTACAGCCAGGTAAAATATCCTAAGCCGCTTAGATATGATTGGTCTCTCGAATGATGATAAAATAATACTAGGAATAGCACAATAACTTGTGTGAGCCATTATAATGGATTAAAGGTGTAAGTATATTACGAAAACAGAGGACTATTAATCCTGATATTCGTATATAGAAATGAATTTTCCTTGACACTACATATTCTCCAATGACTTAGAAGCTAATAATATCTGCCTGTAATGATGAGGACATTGGATTATTTAAGATGAAGTCGTAGATAATAGACCATGAAACGTCCAGTTTAATCGATCGATTCAGAATTGTACGTGGACACGACCCCACACTCCCGTAATTGATGATGAGGGTGGTTTAATATACATTAACGACCTACTATATTAGTAATACCTTTAGAACCATCTGTATAAAGCCTCATTGAATTTAGCCATTGTGCTCTAGGCTTATAGGTACTTCGTTCGATATTGTAGTAGAAATATACGTTTGTCCAAATTCTTCTGCCAGCAATCTGTGCGATATACTAATCTTAGATTATTTGAATATAAAACTATAAAAGATCTTGATCCACAACAACATACTTCAATCCTGAACCAAGCAATTTAAACTTGATATAACATCGTCCGAATCAATTTTTACTCTTCCAGATATTTGTATGGTTTCTTATTATATTACTTATTTTACGTCGACTTATATATCCATTACCTGTATCAAGACATACCACAAACTTGTAATAGAGTTGACGAAGTGAATTTCCCTTCCAAAATCGGTAGTAATGAATAAGTTATAGTGAACAGTTTGCGTCCAAAGAAGCACCATATACCGTGCCTCACTCTACTAATTATCATTCAGAAAAGCACTGCTTAAATCATATCATGTAATCTAAAATAAGAGGATAGTTGCGATTAATAATATTTAAAACTTTTAATTCCTTATGTTAGCTTATTCGATTATTTTATAGATATATATAATGACTAATTAGATAAATATATCCCTATGTAGTAAATTTAGCCTAATATATATTTTTACTGTTGACTAGCGTCTAACAGGCTTTTGTAGAACAAATGATGTCTACAAGGAGGAACAGTCTAAAGTTGTTTATGGGATATTGCAAATAAGCGTGAAATCGAACAACCGTAGATCAAATAAATATTGATTCAGAGAAAGATCCCTCACTTACTTATATTTCTTATATGTGACGAATATTTCATCAATAAGTCACAATTAAACAATATAATCATCCCAAATTCGATCATTATCTCATTAGTTCTGTGCCTTCGCGGTTTTTCGATATAATTGGTAGCTTCACAGCCCGCTGCTTATATGAGTACTCAACCAGATCCATCGTTATACATGTTTTATCTTCCTATCCTCTTTAAATATGTATACCATTTAAATAATAATGATATTAACTAGCATTAAATATCTAAGATCTACATTTTACATAACATATCAAACATACTCTCGACCTAAATAAGCGTGATTGACTACCGCAGACCCTGTACGTTGACGACTCACATAACGTCGATGTTGAATTAACTCTGTTGTTGTATTTTAATATGAAGATTTGTCACTTAATAAGATAATACAACTTAATATAAATAGTATATGTAATGAAATGAAAAAATTAGAAAATTTAACAATTCATAATTTTGTAAATTATAATAATATTTATTGTTTTATATTCAATTGCTATTTCTATACGTTAAAATATATTTTTTAGTTTATTTAACATTAATAAGGAATACCCCAAGAGTGTTAAGTTAACCCAAAGCATGGCAGAACTTGCGATATCCTACCCCACTCCCCCGTTACCTCATTAAGCCCTACCGAACCTAAATTATGTTTATTACAATTAACAATCATTACGCTTGTACACTTTTCTGCATAAATATTAAGGAAAGTTTAAGTCTAAGGTTATTTGAATATTGTATAGCGAAAATTAAATACCCCTAATAAAATGAGACAGCTAATAATAATTTAAGATTATGGTTGATAATCTAAACTTTTCATGCGCTTAGTTAAAATTGTGTTAATATTTGAAAAATATATTGGAGTGAACACCACTTGAATATTTGGTTTTAAACTTAGGAAATAAATCCCGTGGTCAAGGTGCCATACTTATTTAAAAAGAATTCGTATTGTATTTTAAAAAAATTATCACATATTATTGGAACCCTTTTTGTGAGGAGAGTATTATTCAGAAAGTGAAAATCACTGAATTAAGAAAAAAATAAACACTCCTCCCGAGAACTTGAGCTATCATAAAACATAACACGAACCACGTGAAATTATATTATACTAAAATATCAATATAGTTAGACAAAAAGTACGTGAAAAATATTCTAGTCAATTAAATAGTTCCTGTACTGGAATCGATCAATATTTCTATAACTTCAAAATAAAGTATTCTTTATTTTAACAAATATTAAAGGTGGAAATTCCAAAAAGTTTTAAATCCATGTGACCCAATACGATGGTGATAAAGTGTGTGCTTCTGATAAATAATAGAGTACTTATATGTAATACTTATGGGATTCCCCTTAAGTATTACATGTTTAAATCATTTTTAAAAAAAATACCCCAGAAAAGGAGTGATAAAATATATATTGCCATATTAATCTAAATCCTACATCTTTTATATATAAGGTATAAAATTTTATAATATAACATATTTTCTGTGAATTATATAATAATATTATATAATATATCTTTTATATATTATATAGTATTAATATCAATACGTGTTAATTAGTACCTCCAAGTTTTATTGTATGATATAAGTACAAAATTCATTAAATCACATAAAGCTCCACCGTAAAATCTCCTATATCATCTTCCTTTTTTCCCAGAGACCCCTAAACATCCGAATGGATAGAATACGGGGATTCAGTTAGCCCGTACCTTGACTTATGATGAAAATTTGATGAAAATGGTGTTTAATTTTCAGCTAAATCTTTGCTGTACCTTGAAAAAAATATTTAATGTTTACCATTTGAACCAAAAACTGAGGTGAAATAATAGAACTCATCGTACAGTAAAGAAAAAATTTAAATCTTGACATCTCGACAGGTGTAGGTGCGTTCAATCCCCTATTGGAAATCCATGGTGGGCCGACACAAACCCCCTCAATCTAAGAAACCTACCTACTCAATTCAATCTCCTATTTAATGCCTTTTATCTGCATATCTGACCAACTCAGCAACTATTTCTAACGTCCTTCAGACTATCGTTTAACTAATCAATCAACAACTTATTGTTCTTTCTGGATCTATCCCAGACTCCCATAGATTATTCGACTAGGTATATATCTATAGATATAATAACAGTGGACTCAACAACGATACCATCAATTTGTAATATGAGGAAACCCTACGAATGCACTACAATAAGACTTAAGTCCCTTTACATCTTAACCAACATATTATAATTAATGCTCAACCAAGCCATCTTTTTATTCCTTAGTGCAACTAACCTTCCACAAACTTTCCTTACTACCATCTCTGTCAATCATCCAGTTCTCATTTATCATCCAATCTCATTTAATATCCTTTAAAATAATTTAAACTCAGACACTTGTTCCAGCTGCTTCATCCATCTAACATAACCTTTAACAACAATCGTATAGGTTACTGCACCATCTAATGCTACGTGAAGCATATTATCTTTATAAACTAACATGTTTATTTATCTTTCCAAATCCCCTCCTGTTTTACACCGCAATTTCCTGACCAGTAAATCTTCTGCTACCGATATACACCTATCACAAACTCTCTTCAAGATATTCACTATCAAACTTATAAACCAATAGATCATCCGCATATAATAATAGTGGTAGGCACCTCTCAGATAATCACTCGCCATTATCTCTTCGATTCTGAACAGCTACTAATTTTTCCTAAGCCATCCCCTTATAATTATCTAATTCTTAATCATATAACCCTATCCAGATAACTTAATTATGAATATAAGTGCCAATGTCCTGAATCCCATATCTTTAGTTGCAACGTTTTAAGAGACCAAGCTTTCATCTTCAAGCAATCACTTATTTATCAGAACTACATTACTTCCCATCCGCACCTGCCTTCTACGGTTAATCTAACTGCTAAATTTTCTTTGTATTCTTCAACATTAGAACTACCTTGCCTAAGATTAAGACTAGAGTTAGAAGATTCACATATATAACTATGTATAATTATATTATATACTATATATTTTAATAATAAGAATTAATACTACTTCTACTCCGTACGCGCACTAATACCGAAGTAAGAGTTTACACGGCCCACTTCGTATGCATATTCTACCCATACGCATTTGAATAGTAACCCCTATTTACAAATGACCGATCCCACCGTGATATATATATATGATATTTACTGCATAAAAGTAACCAAAATTCCGTTCTTTCATAACCCTATAAATATGTATATCTTCTTCTTTATTATATATATATACTAATATCTATATATATACTATATAGTATATATATATATACTATTATATATATATATATATATTATAATTATATATATATATAGTAATATACTTAGTATATATCATATATATTTATATATATACCTGGTATATATAATAAATATATTTATATCTTTTATGTATTTATATACTATATATATATATAAAGAAATATATATTCTATATTTAGTAGATATATATAAATATGATATATATATATATATATTGCCCCTTTCAGTCAACTGTATTGCTACGATCTTTATCAGAGCTGATTTAAGAGTTAGAAAGAAAGGTGTTACAAAAAGTTTATTTTTTTGAGCAAGAAATATAACTGACGAAGTTGTAGATTCACTTAAGCTGAGTCGGTGAATCTGTGACTATGCATTCCTTTATTCCGATGGTTTATCGAAAAATGTATACGATTGTGTTAAATGGTAAAAAACAAACATTTTATGATGTCATTGTCCCTATCATAATCTAGGTCCAATAACAAAATGTATATATCCAACTCAAAATTTTTAGAGGATGAGAGAAGTGCTCAATATGCGCCTCTCTTATTCATTTTTATTCCTTTGTTACTGTTCATTGTGCTTGAGGATATTGGAGTGATCTATCTTTCAGAGTTATTACAGAGGGAAGTACAAACAATGTGTTTGCTGATATCATTAATGATATCTTGTAAATGATTGGTGGAAGCCTACTAATGATACTAATTGGTTAGAAATTAGAATAGAATTGTCATGGGATGCGGAAGACATTTTATGGTTTATCATCGGGAACGGCCGATCTGCCGCTGATAAGAGGTCACTAATACATACTTGCCTAATCCAAAAACAATTATTCAGATGTAACCTGTATTATACTGACAGAACAGTTAGCGAACTTTAATTCCAGTCCCTGTTAATTTATTATTGTTCTTACTGAGCCGATGTCGATGATTCAAGTGTTGGTTGCCCGCCAATTAATCATATTTTGATGAGCGTAAACGTCGTGTTGGACTCTTGTTTTGAGTGATGTCACGACATTCTAATTCTGTTGATGACTGACGAGTTTGTGCTGTGGGTCATCTCAAGATGAAGGAAATCATAGACCTTCTTAGATTGCGCACGCAGTCTATGCTTCTCAGGATCACTGATGTGACTATCATCTGGAATAGTGTCCTATTTCGACAACATTTCTATTAAACGTCATCTGTATTATCGTTTCACTCTGCTTGTGAGCATTCTATTGGCAAAGGTCAGAGCTACGACACGAAAAATTTGGGGTACTGTTAATTTAGGCCAACGGGATGACTACTCAGAGAACACGAACACACTGGTGAATAAATATAAGGAAATTCGTTTTTCCTTAAAGCTAACTTGATTGATTCTCTGATTTTTTAAGGACTAATTCGAAAACTTTTTCTTTCATAATTAATATCTCCATTGTAGATACTTTCTTTAAGTAGTGTGAATGAAAGATACGGATACTTTGCTAGCGTTACAAAACCAAGAATTTCCAGCCTGACGAAGCAGAAGATTCAGTGCGCGTGTGACATAATGTCTGTATAATTGTACGTATATCCGTATCCTTATGTATTTTCTTTCATGTGTCCCATTATATTATGTATGTTGTATATTATGTTTCAAGAAGAATTTTATTACTCATTTCATTTTTCATGCAGTTAATTTTTCATTTATTTGTTAATTTTGTTTCATTTTTAAAGTCTATATTATCAAGTTGACTATAATGCATACATTGGAGTTTTTATGGCTGTGTTCTCAAATCCATATGAAACATTTTGTATTTGAGAGTTCTTTGTGTTTTTCAAAGATTTAGTGAGATTTAAGAAAAATATTTGTATACCATATGCTGCAATTTTAAAAGCAATTAATTTGTTTTCCCTCACTTTCAAGTCTCATACTCATAAGTACGAGGTAAATATGACCAAGGAGGTTCTCTGGCTACTGGTTTAGATCATACCCAATTAATTTTCTTAATTCAATAAAATTATTTATATCAGGTAACTAGATTTGTAAATGCTGTATAAAAATAAAAACAGTTTGGGTAAATCTTCTATTATTTATTAAAGTTTTAATGGACTTCAAAATATATACCTACATTTAAAAAAAAAAAATACTAGCCCAATAATTAACCAACTGGCTGGTGTTTTTCAACCCCTCCTCCAGGTTTTTGCCAACCCTGAAACATAGTTACAAAAGCTTAGATGAAAGAAAATGCTCAAAACGTGGCTACATAATTAATTATATGTAGAAACTACACACATCTTTTGAATATACTCACAAGATTGTGTGTTTTCTTTCTTCTGGTGCCTTTCACCTCACATTACTATTTTAGCAATTCCTATAAATACTTACGAACATAAATTTATTTATTTTCAAAGCTGGATTTTTTTTTTTTTAAATCTGGAAAAAATATTACCATATAGTAAAACAAATATTTTGAATGAAGAGTACATTCACACATCCCACATACCATCTGTTTGGGTGGAGAAGAAGAGTGAATAAAAAAATATGGTATATATAGCTATAGAATTTGGGTGGAGAGAACTTTCTGCAGGAAAATACTGTGAGACCACACATTATGATGAAGGTATTTTCATCATAGGAATTCTGTAAATTAATACAGTATTGAAAATTTTTCATCATGTTTCAATTTAATATAAGTTGAATTATGATTGTATTCATTTATGTTATTTTGTATCCTTCCCATGTCGTTTATTAGACAGCATCTTCAATAGGCAGTCAGTGCTACTAATGTGTCAAATGGAATTGTTTCTTAATTCTGGTAACAGATTGAAATTTAGTGAGGTCAAATGAAAGCTATGCATTTGGGTGAGAAAGAATTTGTAATCTTTATATTTGAATTTTTTTTATATTTTTATGAACTTCTGAAATCTTTTCATTATGGTTCTCCTTGTAGCCACCCAATCTTTTGCCATCTCTCCACTGCTGTTATCAAAGGTGGGCACTGTTAATGAGAAAGCTAACGCCCTTAATCGTTAACAAAAAATTAACAGCGTTAATCATTATAGCGTTTATCAGTAAAGAATGTAACAGAAGTTAACGTTAATCGTTAACCATCTTCAAAATATGTAGGAATACTAATGATAATTGTTAATTTTCTTTTATTATGATTGCAGATAATCAAATTTTAGTGAAAAAAATATATATATATATAATATATATATATATATATATATATATATATATATATATATATTATATATATATATATATATTATATATATATATATATATATATATATATAATATTATATATTATATAATATATATATATATAAATATATATATTATATATAATATAGTAATATAATATAATAAAAAATATATATATATATATATATATATATATATATATATATATATATGATAACAGTGTAGGAATAAACACATTTTGAGCCATTGAGAGGAGCTTTTAGGAAATTTAGGGGAAAAAAAAGTTTATCCGTTATCAAAATCAAATCGAATACAATTTAAAATTTTATAAGAAAACTTGTAAACTCGTGAAAATTAAAGGTAACGGGTTAACGGATGTATGTGGGAAAACAGTTCTTAAACTCCTTTAACGTGCTTAATTCACAAGTGTACAGACTCACCAATAGTCTGTTACTTCTTTTCAAAATTAACGAAAGCGTTAAAAGTTGGCGAAAAAATTAATGAGTTAATTAACATTTTAATGTCCACCTTTGGTTGTTATAAACCATAACTTAACCTTCTATTACTGAGCGAGAAGCAGCATGTTCCAACGAGTAATATTTCTGTCGTAAAAAAAAAAATATATTTTTATCATATTCATCTTTGGTAACTGTTCAAAAACTGCTCACCTTCTGTCTTATAGTGCTGCAGCAGTCTTTTAAAGTTTACTTACTGGTTGAGCCACAGAGCCAGAAATTTTTTTTCCAGCTCCAACTCTATTCCACCCCACCATTTTAAAATTGCCTGGCAATCTCAACTGCTCCAGTTCCATCATTTTAAAATTGTGTCCTGGCTTAGAATCCACCAAAAAATTTTTTTTGCTCCAGCTCTGCAGGCTTACAAGTTATTCTTTTATTTTTTTCCTTTTCTGCATTATTAAGATCAGTATTTTGAAAACTAAAATGTTTAACAAATTTGTTCATTGCTCAAATATTTTTACATTATTTATATTGTTCTTCATCCATCAGGGTGCTAATGATAAACTAATGATGTTATTGGCTGACAACTTCTCGGTTCATCTTATCATATTAGATTCTAACCTGATTCTTATGAAAATATCACTATAACACAGGGTTAATCCATTGCATTATTTAACCCTGCTAATAATAATACTAAATACTATTCTAGAATACAGAATAGATAGCCTTCTCCTTTCTAGTTACTTTAGGTTTTCTTGACAGCATACTTCAGTGAGATGTTAGTTAATATGTATGTAAAGAATGTATTCATGAGTGTATTTGTTTATGATTGTGTTATCTTGTATCTTGACCACCTCTTTTTACTGAATCATCTTTGCTGGATGAATTATCTTCTAATTTTTTTTTTTTTTTTTTTTTTTTTTTTTTTTTTTTTTTTTTTTTTTTTTTTTGTTCTTAAGATGAATTCTCTTCCTTTATTTTTAATCGCGCTTACGGTAAATTCTGGGGTCAATTGATTCTTTTTAATATATCTTACTTCACTTGCATTGATGTTTATAAAGTCATATATATTATAAGTAATTTTTAAAGATTAATGAACTACAAATGCAAGAGTAGCAATCTCAATTGCCTTTATAATTTCTGAAACAAAAATAAAAATAAAATCTTTAAACATCCTTTAAACATTAAAAATAATTAAGTTAAAAAAATGCACCTCTATAGCACTACCTTAATTTTACGACTTCTGTTTCTTTTCACTAGGAAAGAAAAATAAATGGATAAATTAATACTAATTAAAAACATACAATTATATACCTACAAGCTTTTCATAAGGCAATTTGAATTTCTTTTGAAATTTTTCATGATAAAAATTGAATATTCATCATTATCATCATCAGCTGCCTCTTGGTTCCCCAGAACTGGGAGTAGGTTGCGCAAACATGGACCAGAAATCCGAGGCAAGCATGGGCATAAATAAGTGATAGCGGAACCCCAACCCAACTACCACTGTCCATTTTAGTCTCCTTATGACATGCAGAACATACATTGTGGAAATTCTTTCTCCTCCACATAGAGAGAGAAAAATTTATTATTCATGCATGTAAATATTTTTCAAATGTTTTTGCATGTAAGTCATTTTGATCAGGTAATACCTATAAAGACAAAGTTTACACAATATAGTAAAATGTGAAAATTTTAAGAAAAATCCTAGTAAGGTTTTTAAGTTTAAAATATTTTGGTTAAAGACAAGGTTTTTTTCAAAACAAAGAAATAGCGGCTATCGAAACAAAAACAAATTGAAATTTTCAATTACAAACGTCCAGAAATTTAAAAGGCAACCTAAAAACCTTCCTTTTAAATAAATTCCTTCTTTTTTTTCGCTTTTTTTTTTTGAAATTTGGGCATTAAATGAAAAACAATTTGTTTTTTTTTTTTTTTTTTAATGAGATGAAATACCGTTAAAAAACTAATTTTAAGATTTAACCCAAGATAATTTCAAATGTTGAAAAATATTTAAAAAGAAAGCAGATTTTCCTTTTAAAAAGCCCCCCTAACATTTAGAAATTTTTGAAAATTTTTAAGAAAAAAGAGGTGAACTTTTAAAAGTTTTATATTTTTTTAATTAAACCGGTTTCCCACAACTTAATTGAAAATATTGGTTAATAAAACAAATAATAAAATTTCATTAAAACCGTCAATTTAAAGACTCTAAAACCTATTATAAAATCCACTATTTCCAGCTTTTTTTTTGAAATTGGGGCCATTTCAGAATGAACCATTATTTTTTTCAAAATTGCCCTGAAAATCCCCTAATTTAAGGCAAATTAAGCAAATTTTATAGATTTAACAAATAATTTTTTCCAATTTTTGAAATTTTAGGAAAAATCCGGTTACCTTTTTCTAAGAGTTCCCTAAATTTCGTAAAATGTTGAATTTAAGAAAAAGCCGTAAATTTGTAGAAGTTTAAAAATTTTTTTTAATAAAAAAATTTTTCCACACCTAAAATGAATTCTTGGTTAAAAATTAAAAAATATTCAAATTTCAATTTAAAAAATACGTCCCCAAATAGACTTACCTTAAAAACAATTTTTAATTAAATTCTCCCTTTTCTTGCTTTTGAAAAATTTTTTGGGCATTTCCCAATGAAACCCAATTCTATTTTCCAATGCGATGGAATAACCGGTTGAAACCTAATTTTTAAAAAAATACAAATACATTCAACTATGGTTTGAAAATGTTTAAAAAGGAAAAATCGGGTAATTTTTTAAGAAGTTCCTAAATTCGTAATGTTGGGGGAAAATTTAAAAAAAGTTTAATTTTTTTGAAAGTTTTTAAAATTTTTATTAATAACAATGAAATCAAAATCATAAAAAATATTGGTATATATATCTTATATTGGGGAAAATTTCCCATTAAAAAAGTCCCAATTTTAAAGACACTTTAAACCAAGTAAAAAATAATCTCTTTTCTGCTTTTTTTGGGAAATTGGGCATTTCAACAATGAAATCAAAATAAAATAATTACCCTTAATGAAAAATACCCGTTTAAAAAAACCTCAATTTTTTAAAAGAATTTAAACCAAAAATTATTTTTCAAAATGTTGAAATTTGAAAAAAAATTCGGTAACTTTTTTAAAAAGTTATAAATTTGTAATGGTTAATGGTGAAAATTTAAAGAAAAAAGGATGTTTAATGTTTTTTTAGAAGTTTTTTAATAAATTTTTTTTATTAAAAACAGGTTTTTACAACTAACTTGGGAAAAAATATTGGTAATAAATAAACACGATAAATTGAAATTATCCATGTACCAAAGTTCAAAATTTTAAAAGCGGCACCCTAAACCTTTTTAAAATAAACTCTTTTTTCCCAGCTTTTTTGAATTTTGCCATTTCAAGTGAACAAATTGGTTTTTTTTTTTTTCAAATGAAAAAAGAAAAATACCGTTAAAAATCTTCCAATTTGAAGAATTTAAACCAAAATAAATTTTCCAAAAAATGGTTTTTTGGAAATTTAGAAAAATTAAAGATTGGAGCGAAAGCTCCTAAATTGTTTGTTATGAAAAAAGTGGAAAATTTTTAAGAAAAAAAAGGTAATTTAAGAAGTTTTATAAAACTTTTTTTTTTATTAAAACAAAGTTTTTTTCACAATAAATGATATTTGGTTAATTAAAAAATAAAAATTTTTCCATTTTAAAAAAAACCCATTTTTTTTTTAAAAGAACACTTAAAAACTAATTATAAATTCACTTTTCAGCCTTTTTTTAAAATTTGCATTTCAATGAAAACACAATCTTTTTTTCAAAAATGCTGAAAAATAACCGGTAAAAAATCATTACTTTTAAAGATTTTTTACCCAATAATAAATTATTTAAAAGTAATTTTAGAATGAAACTTTATAAGTATAGTTTTAATATTTGGCTTAATATGAAAATTTAAGGAAAAACATACTTTATATTTTAAAAGTTTAAAATTTTTTTTATTTAAAACAGATTCTCCCCACAGTCAATTAATTTGGTATCTAAAACAAATAAAATTTCAAATTTTTTCATAAAAAATCAGTCAATTTTTAAGACACCTAAAAACAAATTTTAATAAATCCTTTTTCTCACATTTTTGAAATTTTGGCAATTTTGAAATGCAACACATTCTATTTTTCAAATCTTTAAAAAATCCGTTTAAGAACTACCAATTTTAAACAGATAAACCCCAAATTAATTGCACATGTTTGAAAAATTAAGAAAAATTCGTAAAAAATCCTTTAGGTTCCCTAATTTGTATGGAAAATTTTTTAAAGAAAAAAAGCGTATTTTTAGAAATGTAAATTTTTCTAAATTTTACAGGGTTTTTCAAAAACCTAATGTAATAATTGGGTAAAAATAAAATAAAAAACTAAAATTGAAAATTAGTTTAAAGAACGTCCCAATTTTTAGAAATTCAATGAAACACCTAAATTAATAAATTTCAAAACCAGTATTCAGCCTTTTTTTTGAAATTGCATTTTCAATGAAAAACCACAATTAATATTTTTCCAAATGCTGCAAATACCGTTTTAAAAACCTAGTTATTTTTAATTTTACCCAAAAAAATTTCCAAATTGTTTGAAATTTTAAAGAAAAATTCGTACTTCTTCAGCAAGTTGCATCTTTTATAATGGATGAATCCCGCAGATTCTAATGCCGTACATATGGCACAATTCAATTTTTTTTATTAAAGCAGTTTTTCTCACAACTAATGAATATATTTTCGTAATAAAATATACAATATTGAAAAATTTAAATTAAAAAACGTCAAAAAAATAAACACCCAAAAAACATTTAATTAATTTTCCCCTTTTTTCTTGCCCCCTTTTTTTGAAAATTGCTTTTCCCCAACTGGAAAAAACCCATTATTTTTTAAAAAATTGCCTGGAAAAAGTACGCGAATTAATGTCGAGCCAATTTTAGATTTTAAACCAAATTGTCCCAATGTTGGAAAAATTTAAGGAAAAAATCCGTCTTTTGAATATTCCCTAAAATTTGTTTAAAATGTTGACATTAAGAAAAGCGTAATTTTAAAGGAATTAAATAAATTTTTAATTTAACACGAACTCATCAGTAACCTAATGAAAAATATTGTTGGGTAATACTAAAAAAATATTGAATTCAATTAAACAAATCGTCCCAATTTAGGCACCTAAAACTTCTTTAATAATTTCCCCCTCTTTTTCAGCTTTTTTTTTTTGAAAGCCCACTATTTTCAAAGAAACATTGTTTTTATTTTTTCAAAAATGATTCGTAAATACCGTTCAAAACTCATTTTTAAGATTTTACAAATAATTTCAAAAATGTGAAAAATTTTAAAAGGAAAAAATCGTACTTTAAAGAGCTCTAAATTTGTTTCAAATGTGAAAATATTAAGAAAAAGCGTAATTTTAAAAGTTCTTTAAAAATAATTTTTTTTATTAAAAAGTTTTTCCAATAACTAAGGAATATTTTCTTAAATTTCAAATGAAGATACAATTTTCAAAATTAAAAAAAACTTCAAATTTAAGAAAGACATCCCCTAAAACTTATTAATAAAATTTACTCTTTTTTCAGCTTTTTGAAAATTGCATTTTTCCAAAAATTCCCAATGTCCCCATCATCCAAATGCCCCTGAAAAATACGTTAAAAAAAACTCAAAATTTTAAAGAATTTAACCAAAATAATTTCCAAAAATGTTGAAATTTTGGAAAAATCCTACTTTTAAGATATTGAAATTAGGGGTTGTGGAAAAAAAAATTTAGAAAAAGCGTAAATTAAGAAATTTTAAATTTATTTTTTTTTATTAAAAACGAAGAGTTCATACATATGTTTAAATTGGAAAAAAAAAATATTTTGGTATATAAAAAACAAATAATGTTCAAAATTTCATAAAAACGGTCCAATTTTAAAGAACAACCTAAAAAACCAATTTAATAAAATTCTTCCCTTTTTTTCTCCCCCCCTTTTTTTTTGGGAAACAATTGCCCATTTTTCAATGATAACACATTCTTTATTTTTTTTCCAAAATGCTGAAAAATACCGTTTAAACCCTCCAAATTTTAAAATTAACCAAATCAATGTTCAAATGTTTAAAAAAATTTTTTAAGAGGAAAAAAATCGTACTTTTAAAAGGTCTTAAAATTTCCTAAATGGTTGAAAAAATTTTTAAGGAAAAAAAAGCGTAAAATTTGTTTAGAAGTTTAAAATTTTTTTTTATTTAAAAACAGGTTTTTTTTTTCAAACTAATATTTTTTTTATATAAATAAAACAAATCTTTTTGGAAAAATTTAAAAAAAATTAAAAAACGTCAATTTAAAAAAAATCTAAAACCTATTTTAATAAAGGATAAAATTTTTATTTGAGAATATTTTAAAATTTGCTTTTGAATTTAAAATTTGATTGTTTATCAAAATGCCCCTTGAAAAAAATAACCCGTTAAACAAACCTAATTTTTTTTAAATAAGATTTTTTTTAACCCAAATACATTCCAAAACTGTTTGGAAATTTAGGAAAAATCGTATAAGAGTTCTAAATAAGTTCTAATTCCCCGAAATGTGAAAATTTAGAAAAAAAAGAGCAACTTTACGAAGTTTAAAAAAATTTTTTTTTTTAAACAGGTTTTTTTTTAAAATAATGAAAATATGTTTATATAAAAACAAAATTATTTGGGAAAATATCCATATTATTATATAATATATACGTTCTAATTTTTTTGTGTACTTTCTGAGTGAAGCATAGAGCTATAAAAGCCATTTTTCTAATTGAAAACAATCATATTTTTTTTCAAGCTCAATATATAGGTCCAATTAAAAGAATGTAGCTTATAATAGATAATTTGCTTTCTATTTCAATGGTTGACAATTTAGCAAATATCCCATGTCTTTTTATTAAAAGTTCTAAAATTTGTAATTGTGAAAAATTTTAAGAAATAAGCGGAATATTTTTGAAAAGTTTAAATTTTTTTTTTATAATAAACACGGTTTTTCCTACAACATTAAAAATTATTTGGTGTTTGTTAATCTACGCTGCTGTTGTAATTTTCATGTTACTTAAAAAAGGCAATTTTAAATTCCGGCTTTACATATGTAACTAACTGCTCTTTAGAGTCGATTTTGAAAATATAAGTCAACATCTCCAAATATATCTCTAATTATAATCTTTCTAATATTTTTGAATAAATGTTTTTTTTACAAACTCATTTTAATGTATTTATCTCTATATATATTTTTCCAATTTTTATGAAAATTATAGTGTATTTATATATATTTATCTATTAATAATTTCCTCTAATATTTTTTTTAATTTGAAACTAATGAAAAGTCATTTATATTTTTAAGTATAATTAATTTTTTTAAATAAAAAATCTCTTTTTTTTCTATTTATTTAACTTATTATATATTTTTATTATATTTATATATTGTGTGTGAATATGTGTAAAAAAATTATTTGCAAATATTTGTAAATTACAAAAAAACCGTGTCAATTAAGGCAACCTAACTCCTATAATAAAATTTCCTCTTTTTTCATCTTTTTGATTTATCATGCATTTCTTCTTACATAATTTTTTTTTCAAAATGAAAATACAAAAAATACAGGTAAAAAACTTTCAATTCTTTTTTGATAAATATAGCAAATAATATTTTTCAAAAGTTTGTTGAAAGTATAAAAAAAAATCTTACTTTTTTTTTAGTATCTTAGGTGAAGAACTTTATATTGGGAAATTTTTAAGAAAAAACGGTAATTTTAAAATTAAATTTTTTTATAATTAAAAACCAGTTTTTAAAAACCTTTAATGAAAAATATTTTGGTAAATAATAAAAAATCATAATATTATTAATATTTTTCATGTAAAATTAATTCGTCCAATGAGACACTCCTAACTTTTTTTATAATATAATAATTTCAATTAACAGCTTTTTTTTTTGAAATTGGGCCCCCATGTCATTGTTAGACACATTTTTTTTCCTAATATTAAAATAACCGGTTTTTAAAAACTCAAATTTAAGATTTAACCTAAATTAAATTTCAAATGTTGAATTTTAAGCCAAAATCCGTATTTTTTTAAATACGGATGTGTAAATTCGGGTAGTTTTTTGAAAAAAATTGTAAGAAATGCAGTAATGTTTTTAGAAGTTTTTAAATTTTTTTTATAAAGTCCTGTGTTTTTGAACTATATAAATGAAAATAAATATTTGGTGATTGTAGCTTACTAAGTATCTTCTCAAAAAATTCGACTAAATATAAACGTCCAATTTTTTGCTTATAACAAACTCATTAATAAATTCCTTTTCCTGCTTTTTGAAATTGCAAATTTCCCAATGAACACAATTTTCTATTTTTTCAAAAGCCTAAAAAATAATCCATTAAAACTCAAATATTTTAAGATTAACCAAAAATAAAGTTTAAAACCTGTTTTTTGAAAATTTTAGGATAAACATCGTACTTTTAAGAGTTCTATAAATTTGTATAATGGTGAAATTTTAAGGAAGGAGCGTAATTTTTTAGAAGTTAAAATTTTTATTAAAATGAATTAAACAAAACTTACTTAAATATTAAAATGGAGAATATTTTGAATATAAAAACCATATTACTGAAATAAAATTTGAAACATCCAATTTAAAAAACAGTCTTACACAATTTAAAATATTCACTTTTTTTCAAGCTTTTGAATTTGCATTTCCAATGAACACATTTATCTACAAAATTCCTCTAAGGCACCGTTAATAAACACCAATTTAAGAAATTTAAAAATAATTTTCAAAATGTTTTTTGAAAAGATTTAGGAAAAATCGGTAAAATACTTTTATAAAAATCAAATAATTGGAGTAGACCATTGGTGAAAAAAATTAAATGAAAAAGCCTAAATTTTGAAATTAAATTTTTTTTTATTAAAACAGGTTTTTTTTCATATTTTTAAAATTTGGTAATTTTGGTATATTAAAAGGGAATAATGAAACTTCCTGACAAAAAAGCATCCAATTTTTTAATACCTAAAAACAAAAATGAAATAAAATTCACTTTTCTGCCTTTTTGAAAAATTACAATTTTTCCAAATAAAAAACACAAATTTAATTTTTTTTTCCAAATGGCTTGAAAATACCGTTTAAAACTCTCCAGATTTTAGAGATTTACCAAATAATTTAAATTTTTAAAATTTTTAGGGAAAAATCGTAAACTTTAAGAGTTTCACTAAATTTTGGTTATGTGGGGAAAAAATTTAAGAATAGCGTAATTTTTTAAGAATTTAAATTTTTTTTTTTAATAAAACAGTTTTTGTTGTTGTTCCGTAACAACTTAATAAATGCTTTGTAACATAAGAAATAACAAAATATTGAAAAAAAGACATTGAAATTGTCAATTTAAATAGTATAACAACTATTAATTAAATTTCCCAACTTTTTTGCCCCGTTTTTAAATAAGCATTTGTTCCCATAGTGAAATAACAAAATTAATTTTTTTCCAAATGCCTAAAAAATACCACCTAAAAAACTCCCCAAATTTTAAAGAAATTTACCAAAAAATTGTAATGTTTTTGAAATTTAAAAAGGAAAATCGTAACTTTTTAAGATTCTCCTATATTTTAATGTGAAAATTTAAGAAAACGTAATTTAAAAGAGTTTCAAAGAATTTTTTTTAAAACAGGTTTTTCCAACTAATTTATTTTTTAGTGGTTATATAAAAAATTTTTTGGAAAAATTTCATTAAAAAAAACGTCAAAATTTAAGACCTCCAATAAAACATTAATAAACTCCTCTCTCTTTTCTGGCCCTTTTTGGAAAATTTGCATTCCCCCATGAAACACCATTACATTTTTTTCAATCCTGGAAAAATACCGTTTAAAAAC
>JABUQX010073467.1:15000-21124 GCA_015478945.1 Trachelipus rathkii
TATAAAAATATTTATACATTACTATATACTATATATATATTATATATGTATCATTAATATTGCGGAAAAATTCAGTATGGATATTCCTTGCCTAAATATAAGATAATATGTGCCAATAAACATTTCACCGAAACGCCTTCGTTTCCAAGAAACAAGGTGATGAAACTTATGTGGGAAACATATCTGATATGATTCCATTGGCGTTTTCCAGTGCCACAATGCTCAACCTTTAAATTAATAAGCACAAAATATACCCCGTAGAGAAAAGGTTACCTAGCCTTTATTTACTAGTTCCGTATCTCGCTTCATTTATACATATATACTAGTCCATGTCGCATAGTTCTGTGTTCTCGTGTTACTCATATTTTCAAAATGAATTACACAAATAGTGAAATGTGCGATATGCATTTTGGTTATGGTCGTATGAACGGTAATTCATTAGCAGCCATGCGTTTCTATGAAGAAATGAACCATAATCGTGTCATCCCGCATCATACTATGTTTGCATGTCTCCATCAACGTCTTAGAGAAAAAAGGAAGTTTTTAAAAACTTACTAATGGAAACGGGTGACCTCTGCCCAGTATCAACTCCAGATGTCGAAGAACAGGGTTCTCCAGACTTATGACAGCCCTACAACAAATGTACCAGAAAGATTGCTGCAACACTACTTGTAAGTCATTCGACAGTTTCAGGGGGTTTTGAAAAATCAACTTCTGTACCTTTATCACATCCAACGAGTGCAGGCAATTGTACCAACAGATTTTCCTGCAAGAGCAGCTTTGTGTCGATGGATGTGCAACAGAAAATTGTAGGACATCCTCACCTTTAGCAGAAATATTGAAAAATCAACTTCTGTACCCTTATCACATCCAACTAGTGCATCCAACTACAGGGCTGATGAGAACCCACATGCAATAGTTGAAAGCTGCCATCAACACCAGTTTTCATTTAATGTATAGGTCGGAATTGTTGGCAACCATTTGATAGGTCCATTCTTTTTACCAGCAAGGCTTACTGAGAGTTTATCGCCAATTTCTTGTAACTATGACTTGCCTTCATTACTGGAAGACGTCCCATTACAATTAAGATCGGAAATGTATTTCATGCACGACGGCCCCTCCATTCATTTCAGTTTAGTTGCTCGTAACTATTTGAACACTGTATATCCACGCCTTTGGATAGGTCGAGGAGGTACAGAACCTTGGTCTCCGCGGTTTCCAGGACCTAAATGCCATTAGATTTCTTCTTGATGGGGTCACCTGAAACATTGGTTATATACAGCAACATGAAAGTCCCGAAGAATTAAGGGTCGCCACAAAATCGCATCTTGTGACACAATTCGGCACACACACGGATATTTGAACGTGTCCGCCAATCAATGCGTCGCAGAATAGAGGCCTGTATTGCTGTTGGGGGTGCTCATTTTCAACGTTTGTTATAACCTTAGTGCACCATTGCTTTGTATACTATTTCTGTTGTATATTTTCTTCTGTGCAGTAATGTATGTATTCTTATAATTAAATAAATTAAATGAATTTGTTAATTATCACTGGTCAACATATTTGTAATTTGAAAAAATTTCCTAGCTCAAAATAGAAAAGCTTTACTAATTTTTGGTCGAGATAACACAAATTTTGATAATAATATTTATTTTGCATTAGCTCTGGTTTTGAGATATTTTACATTATTAAATAATAACATTAGAACTTTACATGTTAAATATCGAAGATATCAAGTTTGAAGCTCTTTATATCATAAAATAGTACACCAACTACCACCAAAAAATGTACATAAATTCTTATGTGACATTAATTATTATATTTTGCCTATGTGTAATGTTTAACTTTTCATGTCATTATAATCAGTAACCTCACATTTTAATGTTTAATCTCTTGAATGACATCTCTTTGCTACTCGCTTGTGAATGGTTTCTGGGGCGTCTCTTGTCACTGTCCAGCAATAGTCCGCAAGCATGGAGGCGTTCCATTTACCTTGATACCTTCTTTCTATTCTAGATATATCTTGATGAAATCACTCACCATGTTCGTCGCTCACGGCGCCACAATTGTCAGGGAAGAAGTCCAGGTGAGAATGTAGGAATGGATTCTTGAGGGACATGTGTCCACCTAATTTGACGTTACGCTTCTAGAAGTGATCCACAATATTCAAGGTAGTTATCAACCTTATGATTTCCTAGGAAGCCATGAACAACATCTTTAAATGCTTTCCATGATGCTTTCTCATGGCCAGCAAGAACTAGCTCAAAGTTAACATCCTTAAGAGGTTTACGAATTTGCGGCCCAACGAAGATGCCTTCATTAACTTTAGCATCGCTGAGTTTTGGAAATTGTTTTTTTGAGGTACTGAAAACATTCTCCATCCTTGTCCATTCCCTTCACAAAGTTTTTCATGAGTCCAAGTTTGATGTGTAAAGGTGGCAAAAGAATTTTGTTTCTGTCTACCAGAGGAGGATGCTGGACATTTTTCTCACATGGCAAGAGATTTTCCCTAGCTGGCCAGACCTTACGTTTGTAATGAGAAGACCTACTATCCCGACTATCCCAGTTACAGAGGAAACAGCAGTAATTGGTGTATCTCAATTGCATGCCCAACAGTATTGCAATGACCTTCAAGTCTCCACAGAGGTGCCAGCGATGGTCGGTGTATTTAATTGCAATAAGTGCTTTCATATTTGCATACGTTTCTTTCATATGCACAGAATGTCCAATAGGAATTGAAGGAAAAGAATTGCCATATGTAGCAATACAGCTTTTAAACTTATCTTAGAAGAATCTATGAATAGTCTCCAGTCTTCTGGCTTGTATTCTAAATGCAAAGCATTCATCAAACCAGGCACATCACAGCAGGCAACAAGAGAATTTTCATTTCGAAAGTATTGATTCAGATCGTGTTGGCGATTCCTGTATGTGGATACATTAACATTAGGTAGTAGGAGATTCTTTTCTTGAAGCCTTGATGCCAAAAGCTCTGATTTGACTTTAGGTAGGTCTAGGTCTCGAATTAAATCAATTTATCCAGCTTGACAAAACAATTTTGGCTGACAAGATTCTTGAATGTCAATCACAAAAATCCGGTGATTTAAGAGTGATGATGGAATAAAGTAACATCATTTGTGAGGAAGGACAAGGTTGGTTTCCTCGCTCCACAATCCTCAGGCTAAGTCTGACTCCAGATTGTAGTTACGAGGAATTGGTTATAGACCAAAAACCGTCTGCTGGGCGTACTGGTAGGATGGCTGACGGGATTTTAGGGTACTTTGTGTCCTATTCTTACTTTTAAATTTTAAAAGCTTAAAAACACTTCTTCAGGTACACCTTTTACTAGTGAGTCCTGCACTTTTTCTCCTTCTTAAATCATTCTGATGCACTCGCTCTCTTTTGTCGATATTCTCGTATTAGCGCGGGGTTTAAGTTTGTTTTCTATTTTTCCTATAATTTTGCGTATAATCCTATTCATGGTTCAGACCTATTACTACCCAATAGAGACAATATCGTTTAAACTTATTACTACTCGACTTTGAATTAGTGGTTGTCCTCTTATCTCTCTATCTCTCCACCAAACTATATGTGGTGTTCTACTATGGCAACACACTAATGGGTTCTAAATTTTTGTAAAACATCTGAATCTGAATAATTCTAGAGTTATATTGATATCATCTCTCTCATCCGCATGTTTACCGGCACCAATCCATAAAACGCAGTCATATTGGTGTATCGTCTCTCAAAGACTCCCATTTGGCTCGATCCCAAGATCAGGTCCCAGTTGCTATTTAGTCCTGCGTCTCTAACTACTAGGCATCGATCCTGCGTAAATATATTGCGCGCTAATAAATCAAACGCCCCATTTTTTACTCTCTCTGAAAATCTAAAGACCTTATCCTCTTAAATTTCCTATATTGCGAGATTTTTGTGGGCTCTCAGATATCACTTTGCCATAGTACACTCATAGTATAAACTAATGTTATTAGACTCCAGACTAAGTCACTATCATTCTCCATGCTAACTCTAAAACCATGCAACCACACTCAGTTCCGGCCGAATTTTTATTTAAATTGCCATCGTGTGTGAGTGGTGAGTGAGTTAAGTGGCATTTTCTCGTTTTATATATTAAAATCGTGAAAATTTTGAATATCATCACGTTAATGCTGTGAGAGTTTTCTATTTCTGAATGGAACATCTGCTCAAAATATTTAACTAGTTATATTATTACAAATAACTATATATAATATACTGAACTACTTATGGTCTGTATAATTATGTACAAGGAAATCCCATTGAATGATCAGTAGTGAATAAATTATAATAATCATACCCATTATGGACTATACCTTTTCCTTTAACTATGTTGAGTACATGCTAGTTTCAATTTCTCATATTCACATTTCCGCCTATTTAATTCATTGACTTACTGGGCCAGGAGGTCTATTTAATAAATGCCCTATGTATCTCTATGATTTTATATTTGATACTATTACATATTAGTCTAAAACTTCAATATCTTTCAAATTAAAACGGTTTTAAGAATTGGCTTTGATGTGCTAAAACTAGTATTTATGTTGTTTACTCAACCTGAATATATATCCAAACTGTAACTCCTAAAAACCTATACTATAAATTAATGTATCCATGTAGTATGCTAATTGACCAAAATAGCATTATAATAATAGTAATAACCTCACCCGAGGCTTGCCTGTTAGACAAGATAATTTTTGTCTATCTAGACCTTATGACATGAGCAAATTCTGTTAAGGGGCGTCGCAAGAGAGTGAGCTAGCCTGATATGTGCGATAAAGATGAGAGTATTCAGGTGTATCAAATGGGACGAGTGAAGTCTTAGGCATCACTTGATTTTGAATAGTAAAACTCATACAGGATATGACTCTAAATTCTTGTAATATGAATGGATCAATAACTATAAATAAAAACAGATGTATTTCATATATAGGAAATAAAAATAGTATTAAGTTGAGCAAATAATTTTAAAAAGTAAAAATATAATCATTATTATGGTGTTTTAATTTTAAAATTTTCAACTGACTAGAACTTTGCTTTATCACATTACAAGTCCTGAGGCTTTGCAGATTGTGTGAGAGCAAACAATTTAAGTGGTACTGTTGCCTAGTTTTTAGAAAAAACCATCTGACCCACTTACATATTTTTAAAAAAATAAGCTTGTTTTGGAATTTTTTAGGAGGAATAGAATGTTACCACTTCCCTATTATAAACAAAAATCCAATTTTTTTGTGCCTTTCCCTTCTGACATATATCATGATTTATTAGAGGGTGTATGCATTGATGTTCTTGAAAATATTTTGCATAAATTTATTGATGGTGGATATTTAACAAAAGAGTATTTGTTAAGCAAAATTGCTGATTTTCAATATATGGGTACTGATAAAACAGATAAACCTTCTATATGATATATTTGTAATCTAGTGACATATATATTATAATATAATAAAATAATGACTGCTATTACAATATCTATAGTTTGACTAATTTTTAAAAATAAAAATGACTGCTATTCAAATGTTATGCTTCTGTAGATGCTTTCTATGACATAATAATGACGGTACATGTGTTAATTTTTTACTTTTAATGGAGAATTAAATGAGATATATGCTTTTGCTATTGAGTTACTTGGTATAGAGGTATTGATAATATTTGCGAGACCATTATTTGAGAATTACAAAACTAAGTTAATTATTATATAAGAATCTCTACGTAAATGATTACAAAGGCTCCATTGTTTATATTGCATTATTCACTGATAACCAAGATATAATTTAAAATTTGCGACCACTAGTTCATTTGATATTGATACAATTAGGTATGAAGCATAAAGCATATCTCAAGTAATTTATTTAACTAAATTGTTGTTATTATTAAATTTAAAAATAATTTATGAAATAAAAATTATATCTAAAGACATTTTATAGCAGATAAAAAGCTATCTAGAGTTTATGTCATTAATGATTAATACAAACTTTTAAATTAAAAATTATTGTATAATTTATAGATTGCATCATAATCCTTTATAATCCTTTAGTGATATAAAAAAAATTTAGAAGATTTGAATAATATTATTATACTTGACCAATTT
>JABUQX010073468.1:0-13580 GCA_015478945.1 Trachelipus rathkii
GAGAGAGATCTGTTATGGTGAAGGCGGGCAAGACAAATAGTAGCATTAACTTAAAAATCAGAACTGTTACAGCCTTGAAAAGTATATAAATTTCTGGCTAATGCGGAGTTTTGGAGTTTTTTTTTAATTTAAAAAAAAAATATTTTGTTACAAAACTTTATGACCACCACTTTTCATTTATTTTTATTGGAATTGCCGATTTTTTTTACTTAAAACTATAATATATATATATATATATATATATATATATCATATATATATATAATATATATATATATATATATATATATATATATATATATATATATATATATATATAGGGAGGACATTGCGCTTTCGAAGGGATGAGATGATCCCCCATTGAGGATTTACGGAGTGCGTGGGATATCTAATTGCACTCCAGTGTCCAATGGTTCGCCCCATTCCGCGTTCATCTCCACATTCTACTTACACCGGAATTCTACACCACATTCTACTTACACTCTCCTTTATTCACTCACCATGAACACTACTATATACTGACAACACTTTCCTTTAGAAAAAAAATCATCAAAATGTCTTCCACACAACTAGCTTCAGAGAAGCCAAAAGAGGCGGTTTCCAAAGATAACCCTTCATCCACCCACTCTTCCCCCATCACCACTTGGGAGTTGACGGCCTCTGGTGGGGGAGGGAGGGAGTATGCAGGATGCATGACAGAGGTGATTCTATTTGGCATGAAGGCGTAGCGTACATTCCATATTCTTTCCCTTCAACTTAAATAAATAAACATTGGTTTAACTCTGTTCATTTTCGTGCTAACTGCTGCAGGGACGCCTTCTTCAGGAATTAACTTTGTCATCAAACTCCAGAAACTCAGGCAACTTAGGCCCTATATTTCATCCCTAAAATTTATTCTCCGAATTTTAAAAATTATTTTCCCCTTAGAAAATGCAACGATCTTTCTGGTTCATTTTAATTTTTAACATTTGGCAAAAAAATGTCAACTTTAGATTTGCTTCTTCCTCTTTCCCTCCTCAAGTATCTTCCGATGGACCAACCGCTATTTTACCTTCTGCTAAAGCTGAACCCTTTGCTCAAACATCTGCTTCTAACTATACTCTTAACGATTCTGAAGCTATTCCTCCTCCTTAACCCCTTCCAACGCATTTATGCCTAACATCGTAATTTTTTCTAAAGATGTTATTTCTGCTCACTCTGAGTTTAACATTAAGAAGGCGTATGGTCCTGACGGTATTTTTTGGGGGCTCTTAAAATATATGCTTATGAACTTGCACCCTTCATTGGTGAACTGTTTCGTCTGCGTCTTTCCACCTCGACCTTCCCTTCTTGCTGGAAACGTGAGTCCATCAATTTGTGCCGAAGAAGTGTCACCTCTCTCAACATTTTAACTATCTTTCTATTGTTTTAACCTCCATTCTTTCTAAAATTTTTGAATCTATCCTCAACAGGAAAATTCGAAAACATCTCAATTCATCGAATCTAATCTCCGATCGCCAGTTTGCCTTTCGTAAGAAACGCTTTACTGATCATCTCTTTTCTCTAATCTCTACTCTCTTGGTTCTCTGCTATTTGGTATTTCAGTAAATCCTTTCATATAGCGCTAGACACATCAAAAGCATTTGATAAAGTTTGGAGCAAAGCTTTGATTCTAAACATCCCTCTTACGGTATAGATTCCTCCTCTCTGTGGTCTATTCTCTGATTTCCTTTCCGATCGTTCTATAGAAGCAGTTGTAGACGGCCACCGTTCATCCTTTAAATCAATTAATAGTAGTGTTCCTCAGGGTTCTGTCCTATCACCAACTACTCATTTTCACTTTTCATTAATGACCTTTCTATATCACTTTGTCTCCTATCCACTCCTATGACGACGACTTCACCCTTCATTGTTCCTTCCAATTTTCTAGCCGACTATCTCGACACCTATTAGCGCATGCCGGGACTGTGTCTTTGGGGCAGCTGACTTATGATCTTTCTCGTGTCTCTAATTAGAGCAATGAACACATAGTAGTTTTCAGTTCCTCAGAAGCACAGTTTCTTCATCTATCTATCACTATTTCTATCTTTATAGTCTTCCATACAACTATAATAACTTCTTCGAAAACACACACACACACACACACACACACACACACACACACACACACACACACACACACACACACACACACACACACACACCTCAAGTCTTCCTTGTTCTTAATATTTTTGATGTTTTCTTTTCTCGTGACCTTAATTATAAGAATCACATTACATCTCTTTCTCAGCAAACTCCAAGAGGTTGGAGTGTTTCTGAAGCACCTTCGAAACTTCTTCTCACCACCGTAGTTGCTTGCTTTCTGTAGGAGCGTTGTTCGCCCTTGTATGGAGTATGTATTACATATCCGGGTTGGTTCCACACATATTGTTCTTCTTTATAAGGTACAGTCTAGGACTTTTCGAACGATTGAATTACTCTCCTTATACTATAACTATTGCAACGGACACTGATCTTCTGAACTCTCTCTCTCTCTCTCTCTCTCCCCTTTCCCCCTTTTCTCCATCTGTCTCTCTCGTCTCATCTCTCTCTCTCTCTTCTTCTCTCTCTCTCATCTCCTCTCTCTTCTCTCTCCTCTCTGCTCTTCTCTCTCTCTCTTCTCTCTTTTCGCAATGGACACAGCTCTTCTAAACTCTCTAGTCGAGTATCCTCTCCTATGAGGAGAGGTCGAACGACTCGCCTTTCCATAGAGTCGCATGCCTTTCCCTGTCAAACTCTCGACCACAGACTAATAACCACTTTGTTCAATCTTACATGTACTTCCTCCGGTACTCCGGTACTCCGGTAAAGTCTGGAACCCGCCCACTCCCTTCTCTATATTTTCACTCTGACGTGCACACTTTTAAACGCAGTATAATATATCGGGGCATGTCGGTCTTTGATTTGGCCTTGAATTCCTGCTTTGCCCAACTTCGGTGGGAATTATGGTAGGCCTTGGCCTTTGCCCACCTGAGGATATATATATATTATATATATATACTATATATATATATATATATATATCTATAAAATATATATATAATATATATATATTATATATATATATATATATATTATATTTTATATATTATATATATATAATACTGATTCGTACAATGATTGGCATCGGAGGGGAGGGGAGATTACGTGAATTTTTCTTTTGGTTCGATATGAAGTGCTTCGCGAAACCTTGAACAAGGATCCTAGAGTTTCGAAACTCGGAGCAGCTCAGAGGCTCCGAAGTTTCCGACTGTCCTTGTACGTACGTGTTAGAAATGTCAAAATGTGAAACTGCTGAAGCTTTCTCACAACGCTATCTCATTTCTTCTTCTAAATTTTAAATTATTTAATGAAGCGCTAATTAACTTATTACATGAATGCTCTCTGCGAAATAATATTCCGGCCAATAATATAATAATAATAATAATTAATAATAATAATAATATAATAATAATAATATAATAATAAAATAATAATAATGAAAAAAAATAAAATAATTAATCTTTTAATAATATAAAATAACTGATGGATTAAGAAAGTTGTAAATATATATAACATATATAACTATACTATATATATATTATATAGTATATAAGTATATATATATTAATATATATATATATATATATATATATATATATATATATATATATATATATATATATATATATATATATAAAGAAATTAATGAATAATTCATTATATAAAATTATTTATTTTTCAAAAGTTTATTTATTGATTTATTTGTTTTATTTCTTTTCTATTTCATTTTATACATTATTTATTTTTAGAAATTTTATTTACTATTTATATAACTTTAAAGGTCTTATAAAAAACAAAAAACGTGTTCAATATAACTAGTTTTCGTTACTAGCAATTTGCGTCTGAGAAATTCGTAGCTCTGCGTGAGTATGCAAAAGTGCTTGAGAAACTAAATTTTTTGGAAGCGGTTTTCAAGCGGAAATTAATCGATAGCATGTTGGTGAAAAGATATCTTAGTTAATAATTGACCTACTGAAAGAAACGTACATTAGAATGAACGAAAAAAATATAGAGCGTTGACCTCGAGAAGGAGCGCTTGTAGATTGTATAATAGAATTGTATGTCCAAATTAGAAATTATTTCGGATAGCCTCGAAATGTTATTAAAACATCTCGAACAATAGTATAGAAACCTGCTACCTAAAATGTAACAAATTAGATTTTAGATTTTATCTTTCATATATTATTATTATTATTATATTAATTATATATTATTATTATTATTATATTATATATATACTTCAGTACGTTTTATCAAAACTTTCTATTTGAAGATAGTATACAGTAAATAAGTTATATTTATAGATAATTAAAGAATTCTCTAAAATTTTGAAACCTCTCAAATTCATTATCTCGTGTCAGCTGTTAACCTACTTTCATATAAATTGCAATTTAATGACTTTTCTTATTATCAATATTCTTGTTGCAAACTATTCCTTAGAAAATATATGCAGTATTAAAGAGTTAGCGATAGATTTGTTCCAAATTATATCCTAAAACTTTTACTATCTTTCAATCATTTGTACTAAATAAAACCTTAGACAGTTTGCTTGTTTATAGAATGTGGACAAATACTTAGTTAGTACACACATGTATTAATTAACAACATATAAAGTTAGATACCATTTGATGTTTGTCAAATTCTCTCTTGGATCTTCAATTTAATGAAAATATCAACATGTTGGAAATGAATCGTGAGCTGTGTGTGCCTGTACTAATAATTATTCATTATAACAAGGATATGCTATAGACCAATACTAATAAGGCATGAAAGTATATATATTAATATCATACCTTTCTACAGTGGTACATTGTGCAACCATGGAAAATTAAGTTTAGGAGGTTTCATAACAGGTTGAAATTAAGTATTTGGGTATTGTTTTTTGCGTGTCTTCATGTGCTTAAAGATTTTGTACCTTTCAGGCTTAATAGATAGATTCTTTCTCGCTACGACCACTCCCACCTACCCTAAAGGATAGCCAATCTATGTTTGGTAGTCCTCCTTACTTTACGTCCAATAAGTTAAAGAAGTAATTAGTACAGGATTTAAAGATTGTTAATATAAATACTATTTATATATACTTATTTTGAATATATTATATATAATATACACGAATGCAATGATTATACTTGTAATATTCAGATTTATATATAATAATATTATAATATATATATATTATTCTATACATCAAAATTTCGAACTACATCCAAGTTTACTTTCGTCAAATGTAAGATCACTCATTAGTTCTCTTATTTGTGGTTTAACAAATATATCTTATTCATCTTAGTGTTTTAATAGGAACACGATTTTGCAAAGATTTACCATGTATTAATTTATAGCAATCTGATTGCAATGGCATTGACGCAAAACAATCAAACTCTCACATCAGGCCTGGTTGAGCTTGATTCATCGCTTGTTTTGCGTGCAATCTAAAACCTCGATTCATATTAATCCATTCCAGGGTTTTATCACGTTAACAAAAAATCAAAACTTAATTGCACCCAAGTGCGAAATCCAAATAAAGATATCAGATTTCAGAACTCCGATCATTGAATTCTTATTTCTCATGAACTCCCATTCTTCCCTTCTTATGAAACCTTTTCCTGCTTCTTCTTTTGCTTTCATCCTTCTTCATTTCTCTCTTTTCACCTCTTGTTATTTGATCTGCGGCCTTTGTGTTCTCTCTTTTATTCTGTCCTGTACACCCCTAGAGATCTTTCCAGACCCTTCCCCCCGTCTGATCGATTTACCCCTCTAATTATCGATCTCACTGCTGTTAGGCTTCCGTGAATCTTCTTAATCAATATTCACTAATAAAGCTACTTGTCCTTTCCCTTTTTTTCTCCTTTTCCCCTTTTGAAATATTTGAAAGATAAGCGGCGGGGAAAAGGG
The DNA here is from genome assembly GCA_015478945.1 of Trachelipus rathkii. Taxonomy (NCBI): domain Eukaryota; kingdom Metazoa; phylum Arthropoda; class Malacostraca; order Isopoda; family Trachelipodidae; genus Trachelipus; species Trachelipus rathkii. Next base: position 5,953 of record JABUQX010073468.1, read on the forward strand.
TTGAGAGAGCAATTGCTTTTCTTTCTAATTCTATATTCCTATGCTACAGTCCTCTTTACCATTCAGATGTTTCTCTAACTTCTGCTTTCTTCTTCTTTTCTTCTTCTTCTTCTTCTTCTTCTTTTCATCTTTCTCTTTCTTCTTTTTCTCTTCTTGCCTTCTTTTCTCGTTCTTCTTCTCTTCTTCTTCTCCTCTTTCTTTCTTGCTTCATTCTTTCCACTTTCTTCTCGTTTACTCGTGTCTAATTTTCTTTTTCATTATTTATACTTTTTTCGTTCTGTTCTTTTCTTAGTTCTCTTGTGTGTCGCTTTTCTTTTTACTCACGAAACCCTCACCCTATATAAAGACTTCCTAGTTTCATTTCAATTTTTCAGTAGTAATACATATTATTTAAAATTATATCAGCTATATATATATATTATATACTATATTATAATCAAATTTGTTTCTATATTTTTATATATTCTATATCTAATAGTATTTATAATATTTCTGATTTCCATCTTCCGATTAATATTTAATCTTTAATTTTTAAAAATCTTAATTAATTATCTATTTATTGAAAATCGAAATGCTTTTCTGCATTGAATTGGAAGTAGTTAAATTCTTTGGTTGGTTCGTCAACTTTAAGGTTAAAATTAAAATTTATATAAAGAGTGCCAATATGTTGTCAACTTTTAATGGTTCAATTTGATGATTGCCATAATTAACATTGAGAAGTTTTCATAGTCGTTTCCACAACGGACCCGTTGCCTAGATTTTATCTTTATGTGTGATATGTCAGTTTTTAGGCTAGAGCGATATTTACTATGCCAGCATCTTGCCGAAAGGTTCTCGATTATGTCTAGTCTTGACATTTTTGGCAAGGTGATACATCTGTTCATATTAAATATTTTATAATTGTATATTTTTGTAGGTTAGGGCTAATTTCATTTTCATAAATCTAATTTTTATGTCTAAGCATATCGTTTTTTAATGACGCAGTGTATTATAGTAAAGTAATGTCGAACCCGGTTACAGGATAAAGTATATATAATTAGTTGTATTAATATAATATAAAACAAATTGAGATTTAATAGTATAAATAAGGTTATACATTAATATTTATTTTTATTATATAATATATATATACTATATATATATATATATATTATAGATATTTATATATATATATATAATTATTATAACTATATAATATATATTATTATAATATATTATATATATATAATATATATAATAATATATATATATTATATTATATATATATATTATATAAGTATATATAATATAAAATATAAATATATATAATATAATATATACATATATATAATATAGGCCAGACTTTCTTTAAAGGGGAATTGGCCAAAAAATTTCATATATGACAATCGCAGAAATCTCTCTGCAGCCCACAGGGTACGTGTACTGTATAACCCAGATAGAAAGATGCGAGTTTCCAAATTCTTTTTTATCATAGTAATTTTTGATTTTTTATGTTATCTATTTGGAAGGGCTCGAACCGACGGAGGGACAGAGGTGGACGAAGTCCCTCTCGCTGAGGCCGATAGACCCTGACTCTTTCAAATCTTTGCTTTATTTTTGGTTCATTACTTAGTTAATAAAAAAAAAAAAGAAAAGTCGTTATATATCAGTATTAGGTAAAGATGAAAAAATATCAGGTATTGTTTTAGACGAGTAAGAACCAGCTAATTAATTTAAAAAAAAATCATCTTGAAGTCAATCAAGTCTGTGGATAAGAGCGATAGCTTAAGAATATGGTAACTTACCGAGTCCTTTGAGTGTAACACAAGATCCTCAATCTACTAACTCATCATCATTATAAGATATTTTGATAGAAATATATTTATACTATTTATATAATATAATATATATAAGTTATATATATTATATATTATATAATATTATATTCTATATATATTAATAATATATATAATATATATATATTATAATATATATATAATAATATAATTATATATATTATATATATTATAGAATGTAAAAAAATAACACTGCACTTTTCGTAATAACATTTATGTAAACACAAAACCATATGAAAGGTCGCCTTAGATCTGGCAGGCCATGTTCTTATAAATTTCTTATAAATTTATAATAAAAATAAATATTAACTAATAAAAGTGTCAGTGGGCTGTACTTTGTTTTCACTGATCGACAAAGTAATTTGAAAACAGATTTTATATGACAAAGTGAATTGGTAATATTCTTTTAGCAATATGTATATCTTTAGAATAAATCATTTTATAAGTTTACGTACTGAAATTTACAAAGGATGATTTTATATCAGATTTACTTGCCACTGTCATCAATACCAGTTGTGTTTGACGTAGGCTACTGTAGAACAACATTTAAAAGTGACCTGTATCATCAGATGTCCTGCATCTTTTTAAAGAGGTTATACTACATAGCAACTTTCCCACCAAACATTTTTCGTTTAGCAGTGCCATATTATTCAGTTTCTTCAGTCTTTAAACTTCACTCGACTAGACTGCCGATGTACGTGAAAATCTTCACAAAACCTTTACGATCCTCATTGAACAAGTATATATGCTGAAAGTCAGACGGTTGTTCTTAGTTGTATGTTATTTGAATTCTTTAATACCAGCCATTGAAATTCTATATTTAGGCATTGTGAACACACTTACTTTATCTCAGTTTCAAAGATCTTACTATATTAAACAATTGGGAGGAAAATAATATAATAAAATGCATTGTGAAGCTGATGTCCAACCGGAAATTACGTTGAAATTGGAACATAGCTTTGAAACCAGAGTGTTATGAAGCATTAAATTTCTTTACAACTCAATTTTTAAAAGAATAATCAAATAAAAATTTCTTCCTATTAAAGCTGAATAAAGCTTATTGGTTTTTATCCAATAGGCTACTCAGCGATTTTTCCAATTATTATCGTTTGACATTAGCCCACTTACCTTTCAAATTGGTTTGAAAAAAAAAATCAAAAATAAACAACCAAAATTATCTTAATTTTCAAGGAATGAATTATATATATATATATTATATATTATATATAATTATAGCAATATATAAAATATAATATACATATATATATATTATATATATAATATATATATATTATAAATAGATGAAAATATATCTTTTGATAAGTTTAAATGTATATCTATATATTCTAAATTTTAATAGAATAAATTATAGTATATATATATATATATATATACTATATATAATATAATATATATATCATATATATATATATTATATATATAAAATCTTATTTCACATCCGCCAATTAGTCAATATGCAAAGACCTTTGAAGCTAGATTAAATGGATACGAAATCGAAAATTTCGATAAAGTCGCTATAAAATCTTTTGAATCTAAAAATCTATCATTCACACAGTAACTTTGATTCTCTTCTGTCGTCAATCAATTATTGCAAAACTCCACGTCCTTTTTAAATTAAGTAAATATTGGGTTTCAGTTAATTTGTCCTATCCAACTCTATTTTCATTTTTAATTATCAATTATAATCAGTGTAATGTCATGATTTTCAAAGTGTGAGAACCTTTCATTTTATTTTTCAAGACGTCACTTCAAAACAAATTATGATGATAAAAGGATGCCATAAGCTGTTACACTGAAATTAATCTTTCATAATTTCTAAATGGGAAGAGAGAAGTCCTATTTTTCTTCAAAAATCCTCAAACTTCACTTCCTACATCTTCCTCGACATATTCTCACACAACTACACATACACCAAGCAACAGTTTCTCGAAATCGCATAATTAATAAGACCATTTAAGTCTTTTCATTATAAAGACTTGTTTGTTGCTATATTATACTTTCAAACCAGATGTATTTTAATTATCTCTATATCTTTTTTTTCATATACCTAAGTATATTGATTGTCGGTAGGAGCGTCGCATTGTCTTACATGAAGTAGGACTAGTATACATCTTAGTTGTTCCACACAAACAACCTTCTCTAAATGTGAATCCTATGTAACTGTTCTCCTTAACAACTTCTCTCTCACTGAACTCTCTCAAATTCTTCCGACAAGAATTTTCTTTTACTACCTGAACTACGTATTACAAATTCATTCTTTCAATTATCATCTTCGACCAAGAATTGTTCTTTTCAACCATGATAACTTTCTAATTTAGCAATTTATGAACATCCAGTCATAGATAAGCCGTATTCCTTAGAGAGAGATCGTGTAAATCGCCCATTTTACATACAGTAACTGTCCTTTTTCTGTTCACTCACTTAAAACCAATGGTCATTCTTATAGAGTTACGTATCTCAAAAAACCTGAAACACTTCATGGATTTTCTAATCATCCTGGCTATGATGAACCTATTTCAAACCCTTTATATTATAAGTTAGATCCCTTTATTTTTGATTTTGAGTCATTTTCTCGAAAATATAAATAATAATATATATTATTTATTATATTATTATTATTAATTATATTATTGATTATTATATATTAATTATTAATTATTATTATATTATATTATTTATTATAATTTTTATTTTTTTGTTTATTATTATTATATTATTTATTATTATATATTATTTGATATTATTATTATTATATTATTATTATTATTTAATTGTTATTATTATATATTCTCATATTATGTATTAAAATAATATATAATAATAATAGAATGAATAATAATAAATAATAAAAAATCAATAATAATAATTTTTTTTTTAATTATTATTGACTCTTATATATTAATATTTTTATTATTTTTTTTATTATATATATATTAAATTGAAATATTATTTATATATTATAGCATTATTTTAAGATGATTATCGCGATTATATATGTTTTTTTTTGTTGTTTATTTATTTATATTATTATTAATTATTATTGAGATTGCATTATTATTAATTATTAATATTTATGACATATCTTTACTATTTATAATGATTATTAATTATTTTTTAGTCCTACTCAAGGTATAACGGTCAAAAATATAATAATAATAATAATATAAGAATAATAATATAATATTAATATAAAATTTTTGTAAGTAGTGATTCTTATTGTTTTAAATGTCAAAACGGTGGATAGAGAGCATAAAAACAATAATTAAAATGACATTTTTTGAAAAGTGAATTTAAATAATCCCTGCTATTAGTTTTAACTCATAAGAACTGTTGAATAAATTTACATTAATTAATATAATCTGCAAATTTTTTTTTTTTTTCAGAGAAGAGTCAAGTTAAGACAATTGTAGATAAAATTCCCGTAGACTTAAAATTGAGCATAATTTTTCTTATTTTATCTCGTTACAATTAATAATCAGGCAAGATGAGCTGCATTTGACGACTCAAAAAAAATTCCAAACGTGTTTTCTATTTTCTTCTACTTCATGTTTCCCTTTAGCAATTGAAAGTAAAACCGTATGCTGGCACATTTTAATAGAATTGCAAATATTTGTCGAAGAAATGACTTGAAATTGAGCCTACAAAATTAATCGATTATTATCTAAAAATTATATCGATGAATTTTGTAAATCTGCTTCCAAAATCTCCATAATACCAAGAAGGTTTTTTAATTATTTTATTATATTTATTTTATTTTTTTATTTTTATTTTTTTTTTGATAAATAGAAAATTGCAATAACTTCTTTTCTATTAATCTAATTAATTTTCAGGAGTTGTCTATAATAGGCGAGATATACTGTTTTTAGTTAATTTCTTTTTGTTATAATTAACCAAGTTCAATAACTGATTACTGCAGCATGTTGTCGGCGTGCACGTCATTTTAAAGTTGGTACGACCCACAATGGAGGATCAATTAAAAGATTGAATATTCAGAGGAGAACTTAGGGAGCTATCTGAAGCATAATTGAAGCAGATTATGTTTTAGAATGGGATGAATTTTATGAAATGATACATATTATAACAAAAAAATGATATTGAAATCAAATATTTTGAAACTGTTCGAAATCAATGTAAGTCAATTCAAAATTAATATTTAAATAACCTGAGGTTTAAGCACGAAGCCTGAATAAGACTTAAATAATAATTTGATTGAGGTTTAAGTACTATTCTTTTGATTTTATTAGATATAACTGAAACATAATTAATGATTCAAATATATTTGAAGCTATCTTCTGAGATTATTGTCGATAATAGGATACAGTTCTGCGCAGTCAGTAAAGGATTTTTCTTGCCTTATGATACCAATTTTCCTTGAGGATGTCACGAAGCACCAGTTGTGCTAGTTATAATGTGAATAGTGGAATCAGTTTATTATTAGTGTTAATATATACTTTATTGATAATTATTTTTTTTATATATATATTTGTTAATTTATTAATGTTAAATAATTAATTGTTCATTACGATGGGCATTTGTAGTGTTGTAGATATTACTTAATTGGATATCTAACGACTAAATTTACATGTAGTACTTTTAAAACTATTGATGATAGTGATATATATTTTAAGTATTTGTATATTATTTATTTGTATGTTATGTATGTAGACATTATATGTATTTTTAATTTTTGTATTCCATATTTAATAAAAACGCGCCGGGGTACCTCAGTGGTAGACGGCACGTCGCTAAATCACAGCATAGGTCCCAGGTTTTGCACTGTCGGTGGGGGAATGTGAGCTATTCTCATCCTTATAAACTTAAGAGAGAGATGAAGAGAGTTAATCTATCTTACAATCTTAATCTTCAAAATTTCGACCCTAATAAAATTAATTGACGTATTATATATAAACAATTATAAATTCTCGTTACTACTATATATATATAGTAGTAATTAATATATATTATATACTATATATATATATATATATATATATACTATATATATAATATATAGTATATAATAAATATATATTATAATAATATATTGTCCCTTGGACTTTGAAGTTCCCCTCCTTGAGTAGGGCTATTCCCGTGAGGTTGGGATTTTTATCTGTAAAAATAAAAATAAAACCCATTTAATTTTTTTTTTTTTTTTCTTCCCAGCCCAGCGGCAAAACGAATTGGTATATCAAAAAAATAAATAGATAATAAAAAGGTGCATCTCACTCATCTCCATATGACTCTACAATTCAAATCGATCAGATTACAGAAAACAAGATTTTGCTCGATGCATATAATTGGAACTGGTTCACTGTACGTGTAACCAGTCGCCTCAATATGTTGAGTCACTATATACATATATAGTATAATTATAATATATATTAATATATACTATATAGTTATATATTATTATATTATATAATATATTAAAGTATAGCGTTGCTATATACAATATTGGATATATAGAACATTATAAATACACCTCGTAATTATGTCGATATTATAAAATATACTATTATATATCTTGTCTTATATATTTATATATAGAATAATTATTTATAGTATTAATTAATATATTAATATAATAATTATATATATAGTATCATAATACTAATATATATTATTATACATAAATATATATATATATATATACACTATATATGACTATGAAAATGGTTTCTTGGGTAGGTTTTGAATATGAAAATACACAATTTTCTGCTTTGTTACAACTACGTTTGCTTGTCTAGAAGAATGTGCTAAAATACGCACCTA
>JABUQX010073470.1:0-17500 GCA_015478945.1 Trachelipus rathkii
TTAGACGATGGGGGCGGCTTCTTTTTTCCGGGCATATGTTGGCCCTATGCGGCTTCCACTGCGGGACGTCTCTACTTGAGCTCTGCATTCGTTGACCGGCGGACGGGGGGGCCCAGGCGCCATCCACTGGGCGGCATGCACTCCGGGCGCTTTACGTTCTAATTCCGGAGCCCTGCGCCCCTCCACTGTCATTCCGGCCAACGGTATCTGCAACTGACGGGCGGAGGCCGCAGCATGCACGAATCGTCACGGTTTGCGTTATGGCCACTCGGCAGGCCGCTGCGCATTGGTTTTTCAGTTGGAGTTGCTGCGCATCAAGTCGAACTACGAAGTTGGACCGGTAGCTTTACAAGAAATTTGGAAGATGTTTTGGCATAAAGAGGCAAGAAAAAGATTTTCAGTGGAGAAACCCGGAGGGTTAAGCGCTTTGTTTATTGAAGCCCGGTTTGTTCCTTCGAGATATGCCCTGACGATTTTAGTGAATAAATAGCGGAGTGATATGAGACGAGAATTTTCCACCCCCCTGATACGTATTTTATTGAATGGCCAAGACAATAGATCGAACATGGATTATGAGGAAGAAAGATTTAGTCGAAGATTGAACTAGAAGACCGTAATCTCATAGTACAAAGACGAAAATGTCGAAGGATTAAGTTCACATTAAGATCTGAAGGATTATGTTCGTGTGTAGGGAGCAAATAAGTCCTCAAATGCGGATTAAAAGACCAAAGCAATCGAGTCTCTTCTCGACATTATGGAACTAATAGTTCTACAAGGAAGACGGAAATAATGTGGAGGAACGGACCTATATACGTCGTTACAAAGACACACTGTAGACCGGCAACGCCCGCCTGGGGGGGATTTATAGTTTCAAAATAGACGAAAAATGTCAAACGGACTGTATAGATTCAATAAAACGAAATGGTTCGAACGGACTTATTAGTTCAAAAAGACAAATGTCGAAAGGACAAATAGTTTCAAAAAGACGAAAATGTCCGAACGAAACAAATTAAGTTCAAAAGACAAATGTCCGAACGGACTTATAGTTCAAAAAGAGGAAATGTCCGAACAAACTTATAGTTCCAAAAGACGAAATGTCCTAACGGACTATAGTTTAATAATGAACGAAAATGTTTCGAAATGGACTTATATGGTTCAAAGAGAGGAGAATGTTCGGAGACGGTGACTTATGGACTTGGTCTAATCACAAGTTACAAACATGTTTCCGACGGACTTATAGTTCAAAAGACGGAATAGTTCTCACGGTTTCCCTAGGCCAGGGTGGTCTTTATCCAGGAGCGGATCGTTGGGGTGACACTGGTCAAGTTTGTTTTGTTTCAGCTGTTTGGGCGCATCGGCTTAGTTTGTGTTGTTTTTTTCATTGACGATCAGTGACATTATTCAGTGTTCAGAGGAAACACATCTGGCTGAATTGGCATTCTAACTCTCGTACTGAGGGACCCTTCCACAGTGTTGTGTACTTGACATAATGCGTCCCCCTAAATGAAGGAATCCGTCTTTGGACATGAAAGAAAGAATATACCCTCTGTGAAGCCAAGTAGTAACTAAGTAACTATTCAAAATAGGGTAAATTGTTTGTTAGGAAACAGTAAGCAGAACCAAAGATTAATTGTAGTAGACGGAAAAAGATTTATAAGCCATAGAAATGAATTATTTGGATCGATGATTCACGAGAGTGTTGGCAGATTGTTACTGATTTAATAGCAAACTCAGCCTTTAGACGGAAAATATGACTATTATAGTGGATAATAATACGCTAGGGATGAATTCTTAGCATCTGTGTCTCATACAAGAGCAAAAGTTAGGTTAAGTTAGGAGAGGTGTATTCAACCGGAAAGAGTTAGAAATTTAGCCAGATGTTGTGAAGTCAATTAGAAAGCCCGCTACTGACAAAATCTGCATCAGAAAACACCCAATCACAATTACAAGCAACCAACACAAGCACGACAACAAAACAGAACAAAACAAGAAGACAAAATAATAAGGAAAACTATTGGGATAAAATCTACATACATACATAATAATAATAATACATAATAACATATTATACATAATAATAAATATATACTAATTAAGTAAATTGCTTTTGATCTGTATAGATTTCTATGTTAATAAATCTTACTTAGAGTATTTAATAAATAGTTTCTATATTAATATGTAAGACAGTATAGATAGAACGTGTATCTGAGTTATATAAAGATTTTGAGAGATAGTTGGCAAAGCGAAATTATAGTTTTTATTACACTATTTGCATTACCAATGTCTCGAAGACGGACTTATAGTATTCAAGCAAAATGACGATATAATAGTTCACGAACGGACATAAATACGTTTAATTAAATTATTGTACTAATATATTGTTTCTGTAATAGGATTTATTTAGTTTTCTATATTTTAAATGTTACTATATAATAGAATTTCTGAAGATATTCGTGGATTTATATATTAAAACATCTGAGAACGATCAGACAATTATGAATCCAAAACAATAAAAATCTCATCATAGCAGCCAAACCAAAGACAATGAATAATCGAAAGGTAACAGAAAGTAATCAAACACAAGTAAATAATATGTTCTCCGACAAGGAGGTATTAATTACTACTTACTAAAAAGGATAACAAATGCTTCAACTGAAACGGTACCAAATTTTTATAAGTTTATTTATATATTTCAAAAAGACAACCAATGATGTCACAAACGGACTTATAAGTTATAAAAAGATTCAAACTTAGTCGAACGGCTATATAATAGATTCTTCTATTATTTACTTTTTATGGAATATTCTATATAATATATCATATATTTAATAGTATTCATAATAAAGACTAAATGTCCGATAACGCGACTTTATAGGTATCGGAAAAACAAAATGTGATGCGTAAGTCTGTTCGCGACAAGAGACTGGTAATGTAATGTCAAAACAGTGGATTGAGAAAAGTCCAGAAACGCTATAATAGATAATATTGAAAGCAGACGAAATGTCTGCGAGGGATGTGACGGAGATGAAGGATATTCAAAGGAAAGATCGAATAGATTCTCCGAATTGGAAACTGTATAAAGGAGGTCATCAAGTAAAGACGGGAAGCAGTGTAACGAACGGGACGTTGGTAGTAGAATATTTAGGGAATGGAAGGACACTAGGAGGAGATGGATCCCAGAAAGAGCGAGTTAATACAAGTTCCAAAAAGACTTAAATGTCCACACGTGGCGAAACAGGTTACTTATATAAAAATATAAAAGAGAGAAAAGGTCGTAGTTACAGGATCAAATAACGTAAACTGTGAGAAAAAAGAAGAAAGTGTCCGATTACAGACAAACTTGAGGTGGCAGAAAGAGGATATGCTCGATACGGACAGAGCTGAGTCTAAATAATTGATCTCTAAATGTTCCCGAATGGAAAGGACATGAGAGTGTCAACTAAAGATGCAGAACATCGGTGGGAATCGTACGAATAGGACTAGTTTCGGAGAAGCCAGAGCGAAAAATGTGTTCGAATCGGGAACTATAAGCGTTTCAAAAAGACGCAGACTGCTGTACGAACGGTACTGTACTACCGATCTCAAAAAGTACGGAAAAAGTAACCTAAAGTAGGGCCAGAGGGGGACATGGTATTTAGTGAAGATTTATTGAGGATAGGTTAGAAAATGTACGCGTAGGAAGAAGCGCGATTATAAGTTAGGAGACAAAGAAAGAAATATGGTACTGATTTTTTGCATTTCATAATAAGTTGTCATATAAGACTTAAATGGTCGACTAGTCTGCGACTTATTTATATTGTGAGAAGAAGACGACAATGTTCCTATTAGGTACTTATACGTTTTTTTAAAAACACACAATGATAATCGAACGGATTCTCTATAGTGTAAATAAGATCGGTAAGTAGGATCTTATCAGCAGCGGCACTTCTTATACGTTTTAAAGAGAGACGCAAATTGGTGGAAGGATCGGTTTATCTATAAGGATTAATTGTTGGAACCAGAAGTTCACAGAGAAATGTACGGGATCAGGATATCTACAATTAGTGTGAAAGCGAACAATGGAGGATCAATTTCACGAGGAGCGGAGAGCCTATGTATCAAATTAGAGGAGTATCTGGGTGTTTTCTTTTACGAGCAAAGTGTTCTGAATCCGGAGTGGCATTAGTTTATTAAAAATATTGAAATAGTCCGCAACGAGACCATTATAGATTCAAAAAGACCAAATTTTCCAACTTTTGACTGACTTGAATCAGAGCATACTATTTATGCAACAGTCGCTGTAAAGTTCCGAACGGACAAATAGTTCAAAAAGAAAAAAATCGTCCCTGTGGGGAAGGAAGCAAGTTATTGTTCAAGGAGAGATACGGGGGAGTTTGTACGGGTTGGGGCGCAAACTGTCCGAAGGACGGGGAGACAAATTATAGTTAAATTCGATTAGTATAAAAGAGCAATATTTGTCACCATAGTACAGATGACGGAATTGTATTAGTATCAATAGGCGCACCAAGATTGAAAGAGTGTGAGTCACGTAGGAGGGACATCTAGATACGATTGAACGAGATAGTAACGATAATTGTTCGTAATCTAGGACTCTTATCAGATTCAAAATAAAGAGCAAGTATTGATCTGACGGATTCTAATATACGTTCAAATGTATTAGAGAAAATGTCCGACAGCGGACTTCATAGTTCAAAGAAGGGACGCCGCTTGAGAGATGACTCCTTGATAGGATTTATAGTTAAAGTATAGGGAAGAGCCAGACATGTGGCGCACGGAAATTGATAATATGTTCCTAAAAGACATTCGTAGAATGTACCGAATGCGGCATTATGAATTCTGAACAGCAAGATGACGATTCTTTGTCCAACACACGTGGACTTTATAAGTATTAAGGATTTAAGAGGACGGAAAAGTGGAGGTACAGAAAGCTGGCATACGGTTATTATGTGTCATAAAAGGAGACGAAAGGTGTCTGAAAAACGTGATTCTAATCTATCAGCTCTTCAGTAAGCACACATGTTCGAGGTACGAGGGACTTTACTCAGTTCAAGCCAAAGATCCGAGAGTGTTCCGAGGAGGAGGCTTCATAGGTCATATCAGAGAGAAGAGCAAACTTGACCGAACGGGTTTTTATATTGATTATCAAAGACAGAGCCCTTGGAACTGTCGCAAACGGCGTGACTTTATAAAATAAAAACGATAGACCGAAATAAGTATCATCGATACGGAACGATAGGAATATTGCTTAACATTAGATGCAACATAATGTCCAGAATTTGACAAATAGTAGTTTGTCAAAAAGAACAATCTGTAGTCCGATATTACGGACAATAAGTTTGCAAAAAGACGAAATGTCGGATGCGGACTTATTGGTATAACCCCGAGATTAGAACGGCTCTTGTCTGATTACGGGTATAATAGATCATTTAGGTGGGTGTTGAGAAATAGACTCAACATTCACCGAGGCGATTCACGGTAAATCCTTTATACGGTCGTACATGAAGATCTCAGAACGGTAGTGCAGCTGTTTGATCGGATTTGGATGAGGATATTAATCATAAAAAGACGTCAATGTCGTTAACGGACAACATAGGATTCAACGTAGGAGACGACAGATGGAGAGTGTCCGAAGGACAAATAGTTCTAAGAGAAGAGATTGACGAAGATGTCGAAACGGACAACATTCCTTGGTTATCAAGAGAGGAACAATTATGTCCGAAAGGGGAGGAGAGTGAGTGTACGAAACAATAGAGCACTGTACGATTTGACGGGAGCAAATTTAGTTCAAAATTTAGTTACGCAATGTGGGTCCGGACGACGTTACATGAGATCTCAACGGAGAGGGACCGCGAAATGTCGTAGTACGTTGCGATTGTGTAAATAGTGTAAGCCACATTCGAGACAGACAGGTGGGTACTCGAGGCACGGTTACTTGGTCGGATACGTTCAAAAAGAAGAATTGTCCGAACGGACTTATAAGTTGGTTCAAAATTGGACGGAGCATGTCGGATATCGTGATTGGATGACGAGGTCTCATAGGTTTAAAGACTTGGAATGATGTTCGAAACCGGACAATATAGCTCGGGTCATAAAAAAAGGACGGAAGAGCTCTGCTCCCGAAGGGACGGACTATAAGTGTAAAAAATGACGAAGAATTTGAGTCCGATCGTTATTTGGTCTTTATAGTTTAAAAAGCACCACAGAAATGAGCAGGTAAGACGGTGACTTGTTACTTGTGAGGTGGTGGATAAAAGACCATATACATAATAGTACAATACGAGACTTATAAATTCACAAAATAGACGAAATATGATCCTATTTAATTACTAAGACGGACAAATATAAAGTTCAAAAATACTCAAAATATGTCGAATAAGGATAAAATTAAGTTAAATAAAGTACTGATTAAAATGTTACGAATTATGTCAGGACAAATAGTTTTTCAAAAAAGAACCAATGTCCGAATCGGAACTATATGGTTCACATAAAGTACGAAAATGTCGAATCTTTGGACTATATTAAGTATTCATAATAAGTACGAAATTGTCCGAACGACTTATCTATGTTCTATCAAAAGACTGAATGTCGATACGGATTTTAAGTATAGTTCAAAAGCGAAATGTTCTCCTGAAACGTGACTTTATAAGATTCTAATAAAAGACATACTAATATGTTACTCCGAACGAGATACTATACCTTAAAATATGTATCAATTTAAAGACTTAAAATGTGTGGTATATAGTTCAAAAAGACGAATGTCCGAACGGAACTTGATAGTTTAATTATAATAAAGTAAAGAAATAGTCCGATATAATTGGACTTATAGTTATTTCTCATAACTAATAAAAAATTGCTACGGGAACTTCCAGGTATCCTTTTTTTTTATTTAATTTCTGTTTATTCGGCTTTCATTAACCAACTTTTTTTTTTTTTTAAATTACGAGCAATGGCCTCCGCAACGGATCTAAGTTCAAAAAAGTATCAGACAAGAGGAGGACTCCTGCTCCTCGAACGGATTCAACATGGTAAATAGTTCAATCAAAAGGAATTAGATTACAAATTCGTTTCAGAACAATGAACTTGAAATAGTTCAGGGATAAAGAATCCGTAAAGCTAGAACGGACGGGTTCATTGTATATATTATACAAGACGAAATGTAGCGAACGGATTTATAGTTCTCTAATTTATATACATTAAATGTGTCTGATGTTCGTAACAAATCGGATTTAATTAAGATCAGACTATATTTTTGATATTGTCAGATACTTGAGTGAGGTGTATGGCTTTAAATAGACCATCGGAACATCTAGTCGATAACGGAGGTGACAAAGAGTCGATCTCAATAAAAGACGAATATGTCGACATGGTGAATTACTAAGGGGAGGGTAGTTTAAAATATATGTACACCCAACTATGTCTGGAAGACAGGACGTTTTATTGAGAGTGGTGGGGACGTAAAAGATCTGAATACGTGTCGCCGATTTTGGCTAATCGAAGACTTATATCTTCTAAAAAGGACGAAATACATGGTTTTAACCACGGTACTTTAATTAGTTCAAAAATGACGAAATGTGCGAACGGAACATTATAGATTCAAAAGAACGAAATGATCCCCGAAGAGGACTTAATAGTTTCAAAAAGATTACCCATAACTATTTCCTCGAATCGGAGCTTATATCACGTTCTCTCATTCATAGACGAAAATGTCTATACGGACTGTATATGTTTCAAAACCTACGAAAAGTGTCCGAACGGACTTATAGTTCGTTCAAAATAACGAAGTGTCCGAACGGACTTATAGTTAAAAAGGACGAAATAGTGGAAACGGACATTATAGTTCAAAATGACCGAAAGGTCCGGACGGACTTTATAAGTTCAAAAAAAATAAAAAAGGAAACGAAATGTCCGAACGGACTTATAGTTCAAAAAAGACGAAAAGTCCGAACGGAACTTATAGTTCAAAAAGACGAAATGTCCGAACGACCTTATAGTTCAAAAAAGACAAAATGTCCAAACGGACTTATAGATCAAAAAGCCGAAAAGTCCGATTTACGGACTCCTAATAGTTCAAAAAGAAAAAATGTCCCGAGAAGGACAAATCAATTCATACATTTAAGTACGAAAATGTCCGACCGGTTAATAACATTCAGTTCAAAAAAGACACAAATGTTCCTAAATAACGGACTTATTTATAGATTCTCAAAGAACGTAAAATTCCGAGACGTAGACTTATAGTTTAAAAAGACCAAATGACGAAACGGACATTATCAGTTCCAAAAAAAGACCCAAATGTCCAATTATAACGGACTATAAATCAAAAAAGATCGAAATGTCGAACGACAAATTAGTTCAATACAAGTACCAAATGTCCTGAAAGGACAAAGTCGTTTAAAAAGACGAAATTTGTATCCTTGACGGACAAAATAGTTTCAAAAAGACCAATTGTCGCGAAGGAAAATAGTTCAAAAAAGAGAAATTGTCCGAAAGGACAAAATAGTTCAAAAAGACAAATGTCCGAACGGACTTATAGTTCAAAAAGACGTAATGTTCTCGAACGGACTGGTATAGTATTTATCCATTAAACGACGAAAATATCACTATATGACGAACTTTTATAGTTTCAAATTCAAAGACGTCAAATGTCGAAACGGACTATTTTATAGTTCAACAACAGACGAAGTGTCCGAACGAAGTAACTTATAGTTTCAGAAAATGACAAAAATGTCCGAATTCGAGACTTATAGTTTATTTCAAAAAAGACATAATGTCCTTTATTAGGCACGCTGTTTATAAGTTTTATTAATTTATTAGACATAACTTGAAAATGTCCGAACGGACTTTACATAGTTCTAATAAAAGATCTGACAGTGCCAGGAAAAGAGACTCTTACTGAATTCTCCAAGACTTCAACGGCGCAATGTGGAAACGGGTGACTCTATAGTTTGGACGAAAAAGACGAAAATGCTCGGAAACTGGTTAAGTACTTACTTGGCATATCAAAAAGTACCACGAATAAATCGCATCGCTCGAACGGACTACATTTAGTCTCACATGGCACAGTGATCGAAGGAGAGTACCGATTACGGGGCCGTTATGCTCTATTTAAGTTTTATTATAATGAAAAAGCAGAAATAGTTAACCATTTGGGTACTTACTACTTGTTCTAACACAAAGACAGCAATAGTGATACAATTTTACGGATCTTTCCAGATTATGAATACCAAATTATAGTTAGAGCATTTACTAAACATATATGCGGATCGATAATTCATGACTAGTCAAAAAGAAAAAATGTCCTGTTAAGGTTATCACATTATATTTTCTCAAGGCAAAGATGAACTGTCTCGAAATTCTAGACAAATTTATGGTGGCAGAAAGACCAACAACCATGTCCTCAAGGCACGGCAACTTTATGTTATGTTAAAAAGGAAGCTACGCAATTGTGGCGTAAACCGGAACTTATAGTTCGGGAATGCAGCGAAAAATGTTCGAACGCGCATATGTATAAGTTTCTCTATATTTGTATACATGTATCCGCATTGTGGTCCTGCCGGACTATCTTATACATATTTGTTATCTGTCACTCAAGACGTTGTCCCAACCAAAATGTTCAACGACACTTATATGTTTGCAACAACACGACGATATGTCCGATTCACGGATTTCTTCATAGTTCATAATATATGACGAAGGGATTAGTCCTGGACGGATCTTATAGTCATTTAAAAAAGGGACTGCCGCCCCTATGCATAAAGGCCCCTGGGTTCTCCATCATCGTCTCTAATCTATATCCTATCTCTTAAATATATCTACATCATCATATTACGTATATAATAGTCCGACACGATCTTCTAACTTATGTTCAAAAAGTGATACTGAATATGAATCCGAACTGGACTTATATGATATCAATTACAAATGACGAAATGTCCGAATGGAGATTATAATTTTTCAATAAGACGAAATGTTCCGAAAACGGGACTATAATACAGTTAAAAAAGACCAAATGTCGAAGGGACTATAGTTCAAAAATGACGAAATGTCCGAATAGGACTATAGTTTAAAATAAGCTTTATACAATATGACGAACGCGACATTAGTTAGTTCAAAATTCTAAAGAACATCAAATGTCCAATAACGGACTTATAAATTCATAATTAAAAGATACGAAATGTCCCACTGAACAATAGTTATTCTTAAAAAAGACTAAAATGGTCCGAAAGACAAAATAGTTCAAAAAGTTAACGTAAATGTCCGAACGGACACAATAGTTTCAAAACAGACGAATGTTCACGGGAAGGAACTTAATTCAGGTTCAATAAAGACCGAATACTGTCGTAACGGACTTATATAGTTTATTACAAGCCAAATAATTGACGTTTAACGGACCTTATTTAAGTTTTAAAAAAGACCAAATGTTCAAACTAGGAACTTGTTAAAATCAAAAATGATGAAATTCGAACGTGACACAAATAGTTTCAATTAGTTAATGACCAAAAAAATGTCGCGTAACTATCAGTAAAATAGTTATTAAAAAGTTAGAAAATGGTCCTGAAATTTATCAGGATAAATAGATTAAATATATATATTATATATGTATTATTTATTAATTTTTATACTATTTATTTAATATTATATTTTATATATATATCATATTATATATATTATATAATATAATATAGTGGTTATATATATATTATTATATAATATATATATTATATTATATATAATATATATATATATTTTATATATATATTATATATCTATATATATACTTTATATATATAGTATATATTATATATACTATATTATAATATAATATATATATATATTATTTTAATTTTAAAAAAGGGGTTACTTATCGAGCATAGGGGGTCTATTCAAGGTGAGGTCTCCTAGGGTAATTCTACTAGGAGGAATAGTTGAACGGGCGGGACCATGATGGGACTCGGTCGGCTCTACCCAGTTTGGCACGGTAGGGGCTATATATATATAATAATATATATATATATATATATATATATAATATATTATCAATAGTATTATATAATAATATAATAGTAATATATTATAGTATATATATATATATATTAATAATCATATATTATATATATATATATTTATGTTTTATATATATATTTTATAATATTATATTAATATATCTTATACGTTATTTATATCTTTATCATTTAGACATGGTGGTCCAAAATTGACCAAAAAAAATATAATATAATAAATAGAAATACGAAAAGAAGAAGAACGTTTATATCTCAACCTAGCGAATACCTTTTCCGTAATATACAGAAGAAATAGAAGGGAAAGGTATTATAAAAAAAAATGTGCTGAAACATGTTGTCTTACAATAGATGTGAAACCCTTGTATATGCGGAGGGTCCCTAAAGGAAAGGAATAAAATATCTAAATATCATTTAAATGGGGGCAGGCTTGAGTAACAGCAATTATGGAGATGAGAACAGGAGCTTTAAAACTACGCTGAAGTTTTTTTTGATGAGTGGATGGCTAGTGTATGATATCGGTTATGTGTTAACACTGCAGCGGTGTAATTTTAATCCCGTGATGGAGGTAAATTCTGTTACTCAGTATTTTAAAATGATGAGTCACAGAATTTTAACCTCATCAGCGGGATTCGAAATTGAAATACGCGTGCAGTGTTATATAACTTAACTCCTGTTGTAGTCTATAGAATAAAAGGTAGATCGCAGAAAGGAAAAAAAAACGTTTATAAACTTTTTTATTTAAAAGGACATATCAGAGGTGAAGAACCGAGCCTCACCCAAGACGTCATGTATTTGAATCAGCTTTGATTAATGTCTCTTTAAACTCGAGAAATCATATTCTTTAACTGATTCCTAGAATGTTAAAATATAAGTCTCTGAGATTTAAAACTTTCTAGTTCTCTTCGATATTTTCTGTTATTTGTTGAAAGAAAAAAATAGATTTATGTTTCTTTTTGCTTTTCTTTTTCCTTTTATGTGCTTAAACTTGCATTAATTTGCTTATGATTTTTATTAGTAATATTCTTTCAATTTCTGACCCTCATTTATATCCTAATTGCATAATATGTAAAAAACTAAAGTTTATGCTAATATTGTAATTCTTTAAAAGTATTTCTTTTCAGACTTAGTAATATAATATTAATATAATTAATACTACTTGAAAGATTTCAATTCACTTGAGGAATATAACTATATTAAAATATAATTACAAGAACAATGGGTAATAGTTGAGTTTATTTAGCGGAATTTGAAAAATATTCAGATCTTTACCATAGTAATAATGTTTTGAATTGGTATGATACAATCGCCCACATTTCTGCTAATAAATTTGTACCTATTTATGGTTTTTCATTAAATTTATATCTCAAAGTTATTGTGAATTTGTTTATTGAAACAATGGAAAGTGAAATAAATTATACACTAATATAAGTTTTGTTAGGTTAAGTAAGGTTATGTTAAGTTACGTTGGGTTACATAGATTTAAAATTATTTTTCTAATATTTTTGAAGGTGTGAAGCTCTTTTAATTACAATACAGTTTTATTTTGACTTTTATCAAATAAAAATGTGTTCGGATGAATGCAATTGATATAGATAAAACTCACTCACGGATCGTAGACATGATCCCTTAGTAGCTTGGAATGATCCTACATTAGGTTGTAGAAGAACCCTAAACTATCAATTTTAAGTAGTTATATAGGGTGAGTGTATTAGTTTTTAACTGCAGTAATATCGAATAGACACGTGATATGAACAAACATTATATATTTAGGTATTAATATATTAATGCGTTTTATCAACCTTTTGAGGCAAATAGAATTTGTGTCAAAAAATGGACCTATACCCAAATGGCAGAAAGGAAAATGGGTAGACATTCGCAAAAAAAAAAAAAAAAAAATCTTATTATTTAGAGTTTCTCTAACGAATCCAACAAAACTTAACCTAACCTAACCTAATGAAACTTAACTTAACCTAACTTAACCTAACCTAACCCTACCTAAAATAACCTAACCTAACTTAACTTAACTTAAGTAACTTAACTTAAGTAACTTAAGTAACTTAACTAACTTAACTTACTTAACTTAACTTAACTTAACTTAACTTAACTTAACTTAACTTAACTTAACTTAACTTAACTTAACTTAACTTAACCTAAGCGGCGAGCTGTACAGGAATTTTTTTTTTATGTTGTGTCGACCCTATTCCTTATCGACCATTTGAGCTAGTCCCCGTCACAAAATTTGTTACGTGCCATTATTTAGCGGTTTTTTAGCAATAAAATTAGCTTTTAATCAGGAAAATATTTATCGAATTCGCTTCTTTAATTGTTTTGAATTTTCAGTTGTTAAAATATTTTCTGAATCATTTTTATAATAACCAAAGTCTTTTAAATATCTCCTCTCTCGCTTATGTTTTATTTTATATTTCCACAAACGGTTTTTTTCTAAATTAGAAAAAAAAACATATTTACATTTGTTAAGATGCGTCATCTAGTTACATCCAAGCGTCCAACAAATCTAACGTTTGACCTTGTATTTGTTTGTTTGTTTGTGTTTGTGTGTGCATGTATGTATGTAAGTATGTTTGTGTGTGTGTGTCAGTATGTACACTCTAAATTTTTATTATTTGTTTTAGCGTGTTTATTTTCTAGATTCACCACCATTTTTGTTATTAAAGGATAAAATAATAAATATCATTTAAGTGTTACTTTCATTTTAGCCCATACCACATAAATACCACGATTACAATGTTAAAATGGATATAACGCGTGGAAGTAACGCTTAAAGTTGGATAGGCGTTATAAAATAAATGCGTTATAAATAAAGCGTAAACTTTTTTTTTGAGTGTACATATAGAGATATTCACATGTATAACCTTTTTTTTTTTAGCCACACAATTGTGTAACTTTTTCTTTTGTTTATGCATCTATTTGTGTGTTTATTCACCACTCCAATATTCCATCACTCTCTTATAAAAATATTTAGCTTTCTGTGTTTGCCTTCGTTTCTCTTTTTTCAAGGACGGACGATCGACCCCCTTTCCTTCGTCGAGGTGGGGAAAAAACAACGAGTTTCTGTGCGTGTGTGTGTGTGTGTGTGTGTGTGTGTGTGTGTGTGTGTGTGTGTGTGTGTGTGTGTGTGTGTGTGTGTGTGTGTGTGTGTGTGTGGTGAGAGAGAGAGAGAGAGAGATTTTTGTTCGATCTAATTAGTTTCATAATAGTGTGTTCTTACAGACATATTTTGACTCATAATTTGACCAATTATGCAATAACATTTTTGGACCACATACTAAACAGTGTGGCATCATCAGAGCAAAACGTCATGTCAGCATTAATCCATGGCCTTGAAAGTGTGACGTCATTAGAACAATAATGTCACCTCAGCAATAATCCATGGCCTTGAGAATGTGACGTCATCAGAACAATAACGATATGTTAGTAATATTCTATGGCCTTGAGAGTGTGACGTCATCAGAACAATAACGTCACGTAAGCAATAATACATGGCCTTGAAAGTGTGACGTCATCAGAACAATAACGTCACGTCAGCAATAATCCATGACCTTGAAAGTGTGACGTCATCAGAGCAATAATGTCACCTCAGCAATAATCCATGGCCTTGAGAATGTGACGTCATCAGAACAATAACTATATGTCAGCAATATTCTATGGCCTTGAGAGTGTGACGTCATCAGAACAATAACGTCACGCCAGCAATAATCCATGACCTTGAAAGTGTGACGTCATCAGAGCAATAATGTCACCTCAGCAATAATCCATGGCCTTGAGAATGTGACGTCATCAGAACAATAACGATATATCAGTAATATTTTATGGCCTTGAGAGTGTGACGCCATCAGAACAATAACGTCACGTAAGCAATAATCCATGGCCTTGAAAGTGTGACGTCATCAGAACAATAACGTCACGTCAGAAATAATCCATGGCCTGGAATAATCGCTCATTTTCTGCAAACGTCTATAAATTTTTATAACTCCAGAGAGTAGGCTAGGCCTTTCTGGCCTACTCACACCTTCTTTACTTCTTTACAAAAAATAAACTTTGACCCAGAGAATTATTTTGTAAAATCACAATTGTGATTGACAAAGCGATCCATTACTATGACGTCAGTCATTCCATTAAAAAAAAATTACTTATCCATAATTTCAATAAGTGTGCACAAAGGCAACATATATATATATATATATATATATATATATATATATATATATATATATATATGTTATATATATATATATATAAATATATATATATATTATATATATATATATATATATATATATATATATATATATATATATATATATATATATATATATATATATATATATATATATATATGTGTATATATATGCATATATATATATATATATATATATATATATATATATATATATATATATATATAGCGCTTTATATTAAACTCCTGACAATATTAAAGGCGAATATATTAAATACTTCAAAAATCCTTTGGAAATTCAGTTTTGAAACTGAATGGAATGGAAATTAATTAACAAATAATTTTAATTTCCTTTATGGAAACTATTTCCTATTTAAAAGACAAATTCTTCTGTGGGAAAGAGTTCAATTCAAACATTGAGTGTTATGATTGCTCTTCTGCTTTATTAGTGTGCTCCTAAATTCCGGTTGGGGAGGAGATGGTTGGGGGAGGGGTTTGCGGTAGTTATCTAAATATTCTTGTGGACGAGGCATTGGGTATACTGTAAGGTAAATAAATTTCGCAGCAATAATTTGGGGGTTTATGGTAGTTGGGGAGGTGTCTTTGCTGACGAACTGTTTGTCACTTGGAAACAAAGAACTATTCCAATCCTAATTCAGGGGTTCACTATAGTTACTCTCTGTGGACGAAATATTAGGACCCAAAGGGTAAAAAAGAATGTTTCTAGCCAAATTCGAGGGTTTAGGGAAGTTATTGAAGTATGCTCTGGAGGGATATGAAATGTTTCAATCCTAATCTGGGTACTTTGGGTAGTTATATAATTACTTTCTGTGGACAAACTATTATACCCTGGAGGGCAAAGAAATTCTCCAATCCTAATTCGGGGGTTTAGGGTGGTAGATAATCCGGGCGTTTAGGGTAGTTACGGAGGTACTCTCTGTGGACGAATCATTATGTCCTAGGGCCTAGAGGGTAAAAAAATGTTTCAACCTTAATTCAAGGGTTTAGGGCGGTTATGGAAGTATTCTCATTGGAAGAACCATTAGGCCCTGGAGGGCAAATAAATGTTTCAACCCTAATCCTGGGATAGGGTGTTTATGGAGGTACTCCTTGTGGATGAGATGTTGGATTCAGGAATGGAAAATACTATATAATAATCCGGTGGTTTAGGATGGTTACGGAAGTACTTTCTTTGAACGAACCGTTGGGCTCTACGAGGAAAAATAATGTACCAACATAATGTACCAAGGATTATAGGGTAGTTATAGAAGATATTTCTGTGCACCAACCATTGTGCACTGGAAAACTAAGAAATATTCCAACCCTAATCCTGTATTTTAAGGTAGTTATGGAGATACTCTATGTTGGCGAAAAATTAAGAGCTATATACACTGTAGATCAAAGATATGTTCCACTACAACCTTCTACTCAATTACTTCCATATATTAAAGAAGAAAATGTTGGAATAAATATTGCAAGTTCTTCAATTATAACTCGCGTAAATCGAAAATTCCAACTACGAAGCCGACAACATAAACATCGTTGGGAGAGGTAGAAGAATTGATAAGTTACTTAAAATTTAAGAAGGTTCACGTTTTTTGAAAAAGACTATTACTTAAACTTAGGTTTAATATTAGCGATAAAATATAAAATTTTTGTTGCACTTTGACCTAAAGATAAAAGAAGAAAGTCCTATCAGTAATTTTTTCAAAACTAGGTCTAAAAAATAGCACAAAGGAGGACTTAAGAATTGATTCTTTTATTGTAATAATAATAATAATAATAATAATAATAATAATAATAATAATAATAATAATAATAATAATAATAATAATAATAATAATAATAATAATAATAATAATAATAATAATAATAATAATAATAATAATAATCATAATAATCATAATAATCATAATAATCATAATAATCATAATAATCATAATAATCATAATAATCATAATAATCATAATAATAATAATAATAATAATTACACACACCCACACACGCGCACGCAGAGAGCGTAGTTTTGAGAAGAAAAACTCGAAACCTAAATTAAAAGTTATAATAATGTCAATAATAATAATACGCACACACACACACACACACATAATAATAATAATAATAATAATAATAATAATAATAAAATAATAATATCTAAGGTTGTGATTCTTTTTTCCGAATCTTTCGGAAGGATAGGCTTGTTTCTCCTCTCTCTCGTATCTTTTTTTACAGATTTTTTCATTCACCTTTATTTATAACGCTCGTTTCTTATTATTATTATTTT
>JABUQX010073470.1:22500-28337 GCA_015478945.1 Trachelipus rathkii
TGCGGAAATCTAAGAGCAGACAATTGCAGTGAGCGGGAGAGAGAAAAGAATTTCTGGGCCTTTCTTTAAAATTCGTTCATTTTCTCGTGATAGTAATTAATTTGGAAAGAAAAATGACGAAAAATTATGATTTTTTTCTGTTATTATAAATCATATTAATCGATCAGTTTTTAAAATGTTCTGAAAGTGACTGTTATTTTTTTTTATTATTAATTAAAATTCTTTAAGTGGTAACCTTATATAAGTAAAATAGTGCATTAAAAAATAAGTATGGGTCGTATCATGTATGTTAAAGAATAATTCTACAAAATATTGTCTAAGAATGAACAATACCGATAGACCCATACATAATAATAAAAACTGAATAATAAAATTTGATTACGAAGATATAGGATTATCACCTAAAGTGTATGGTTGTAAGTCACGAGGTAATTATGAATACCCACATGAGATTTGCAAGTAAGCTTTGTATTTCAATTACATCAAGAATATATATATATATATATATATATATATATATATATATATATATATATATATATATATATATATATATATATATATATATATATATATATATATATATATATTTAAAATAAAATATAAATATATATATATATAAATAATAAGAATAATATATATATATATATATATATATATAATATATATATATATATATATATATAGAAGATATACATAAAGATATATATAATAATAATAATATATATATATATATATATATATATAATATATATAAGTGATAATTGATATTTTAGGGATCGTTATATTATTATAACTCAAACGTATCAAACGTTTCCTTCAGGTTCGCATGATATTATATATGTAAAAATATAGAAGAATACATAAAGGTATAATAAAATTTGTACAGTGTCATGTACATGTATATATATATATATATAGTATATTTATATATATATATATATATATATATATATATATATATATATATATATATATATATATATATATATATGGTAAGAACAGTTAAATTGGGCAATGATTGTGTGAGTAGTAATAGAGGGATTTTGGACACCGATGTGCCGCCGCAGAGCTGCCCAGCCAGGAACCTACCTGAGGCTTTTTTGGCACCGTAATTTTTGGAATACTCAGCTACCTTCATGGGTGTTTTTTAGTGCTTTTTTTTTTTTTTTTAGATTTTATTTATTTATTTTTTTATTTTTAGATTTTATTTATTTATTTTTTTTTTTTTTATTTATTTATTTATTTTTTTTTTTTTTTTTTTTTTCATTTTTGGTGGGTGGGCGTTTCGGAGTTCACCAACGCGTTTTCGCTTAACCGCAAGGCCCCGCCGAACCGCGCCGAACCGCGCAGCACCGCACCGCACCGCACCGCACCGCACTGCACCAAGCCGGACCGTTTTTTTCGCTGTTTCGCATCCTCGTTTTTCTATAACTCATGAATGTATTTTAATATCCACGAATGCATCCATAGACACATACACTCACCCTTATACACACACACCCTCATCATCCCAGTCCTTCCCTCCTACCCCGTTTCATTCACCGTATCTCTATACCCATTCCATTCACCGTGACTGCTTTATCTGTCTGTGCTCTCCAAGGAGGTATTCCCAATCCCCTATACCATAGTTTTCATTGAATCTATTTTCAAATTTGCCTTTCACTATATATATATATATATATATATATATATATATATATATATATATATATATATATATATATATATATATATATATATATATATATATATATATATATATATATATATATATATATATATATTTTCTCTTGTACTCTTCTGGAAGGTTTCACAGGTATCCTGAACCCCTTGGGCCTTCTTTAAGGAATGGTCGCCACATGTCATTTTATACTACTACTTAGTCATGTATATGTACCATGCGTTTGCGCATACATGTATATGCATCATGCGCATGCGCATAACATCTTCTATCTTCTGATGCGAATCATCCCACCCACAAGAATGAACAAAGGAATTGTGGGAATTTAAAAAATGTGACCTATACCAGTCACTAACCGAACTGGAACTCGACCCGTAGCCTCTTAAGGAAGTGTATAGGACTTAACTAATTGGGCTCCGTCTGAATGCCCTTTAATATATAAACAAATGTTACTTATATATAAATCATTTTTATGCATACAAAAATTTTGGAAATAGCTATTTCCATATTAAAAGTTTAGAAAAAGCGCATCTCGATTTTGCATTTTATATATATGCAATTTATATATATATATATATATATATATATATATATATATATATATATATATATATATATATATATATATATATATATATATAATATATATATATATATATATATATATATATATATATATATATATATATATATATATATATATACAACGAGAGAGAGAGAGAGTAAAATCGCTATCATCCATACACACACACATACATATAAACATACTTACACACTCACACATACACACACACACACCCGTTACGCTACTTATACACACACACACACACCCGCTAGGCTACTTATACACACACACATACACCCACCCATAGACACTTACACTCACATCTGCACCTACACACACACATGCCTAGACACATACACCCACCCTATATACACACACCCACCCTTACCGACCCTGCCATGGATACATACACCAACCCTAGCTCACACCTACACCCACGTCTACACACACTATGACACTTATGCACACACGCACACCCGCTAGGCTATTTATACACACACACATACGCTAGGCTTTTTATACACACATACACCTACCCATAGGCACTTACGCTCACACCTATACCTACACACACAAGCACACATACCTAGACACATACATCCACCCTTGATACATATACCAGCCGTAGCTCACACCTACACCTACACACACACACATATATATATATATATATATATATATATATATATATATATATATATATATATATATATATATATATATATATATATATATATATATATATATATACACCTTTTACTTAAAATAAAAATGAGTCATGTATCAGGGAACGGTATCCAGAGGAGCGTTTGGGGGTAAAGCTCCATCAGCGACTAATTCACAATTGATGAGTCGAGTACTGAGGCCATGTAGTTACACTCTAAAACCAGGAAAAGCTGACCAATAACATTAAAAATTAGAAATCTATTTAAGAAGTTATGCCAATATAAATAATGAAAAAGAATGAGGAATGAGAAAGGAAGAAAAAAATCCAGAGTGTCTGATATATAATCATTTTATTTTACTACAACTGTACGAAATTTTATTAAAAACATTAACATTACATACCTTAAAGCAGTAAATCAGTAAATCAATAGAGGTGTTACCTAACACCGAGAGGGGATTATGCTTTTGTTTACTGCTTTACTGCTTTAACTCATGTTTTACTGCTTTAACTCATGTTTTACTGTTTTAACTTATATGTTTTACTGCTTTAACTCACATATTTATTAACATTACATACCTTAAAGCAGTAAATCAGTAAATCAATAGAGGTGTTACCTAACACCTAGGGGGTTAGTATGCTTTTGTTTTACTGCTTTACTGCTTTAACTCATGTTTTACTGCTTTAACTCATGTTTTACTGCTTTAACTCATATGTTTTACTGCTTTAACTCACATATTCATTAACATTACATACCTTAAAGCAGTAAATCAGTAAATCAATAGAGGTGTAACCCAAAGAGGGGATTAGTATGCTTTGTTTACTGCTTTACTGCTTTAACTCATATGTTTCTTTAACTCATGTTTTACTGCTTTAACTTTCTGCTTTACTGCTTTAACTTTCTGCTTTACTGTTTTAACTTTCTGTTTTACTGCTTTAACTCATATATTTATTAACATTATGTTTTTTATTTTGTTTTAATACTTTTTATTTATTTTATTATTATTTTTATTTATTTTATTATTATTTTATTATTTTTATTATTTTATTTTATTATTTTTATTATACTTAGTGTTATTTACTTCATGCCTATTGTTATTATTATTTAGAACACACCTACACACGTGAGCGTGCGCACACACACACACACACACACACACACACACACACACACACACACACACACACACACACACACACTTACACTTATACACACATTCACTATGACACTTATACACACATTCACTATGTCACTTACATTTACCCATAGACACTTACATTTACACTTATACACATGCGGTCACACACACACACACACTTACACTTATACACACATTCACTATGACACTTACATTTATCCATAGACACTTACATTTACACTTATACACATGCGGTCACACACACACACACTTACACTTATACACACATTCACTATGATACTTATACACACATTCACTATGACACTTACTTTTATCCATAGACACTTACATTTACACTTACACTCACACAGATTTACTTACACTCACACAGATTTACTTACACTCACACACAGATTTACTTACACACACAGATTTACTTACACACACAGATTTACTTACACACAGATTTACTTACACTTGCACACAGATTTACACACACACACACACACACACACACACACACACACACACACCCACGCACACTCACACATATAACGTATAATTTATTAAAACATTTTATGTTTTAATTAAACACGTACATTTATATTACTCATTCAAATATAACTAAAATTATTTCAAAGTTTCTTAAAACTTCTATAATAAATCAATCATTATCTTTGAACAAAGAATTTATTATTAACTGTTAATACTTTTTGTTTATAAATTTTATAACTATCAAGTTTTAAAATAACTTTTACTAAAATTTTATGAAATTTTATTAAAAACATATATTTTACGTACCTTAAAGCAATAAATCAGTAAATCAGTAAGGCCAGCCCCTAGCACCCCTCTACATCAAGCTATGCCACGTTTTGTTCTATTGACTTACTGCTTTACATCATCTTTAACCATGTAATAAGTATAAAATAACAAAATAAGTTCTTCTCTGCTAACATAACATGTATTTTATTAAAATCTTTCTAAGTTTTTATTTAAAAATAACAATTATTCACTTACATTTATATTATTCACTCGATGTTAACTAAAAATATTTCAAAGTTTTTTAAATAATTCGGGTTTTCTTTATTATTATTATTATTATTATCTATGTACATTGACAATTCATCACGAGAAAACACAACAACCCGCACTCCTTACAGATACGAAACTGACCTCTCTCTGTAAAATGTGTTGAAATAACTACTTTAGGTCTAAATTTAGGATAATCCTTTTTGTAACCCGGGGCGATTTAGGCCTAATTCCAGGTCAAAATATATTTCAAACTGACCTTTTTCTGTAAAATGTGGTGCAATAACTACGTTAGGCCTAAATTTAGGCATAAATTTAGGATAAGCCTTTTTGTAGACGGGCTAATTTAATCCTAATACCAGGTCAAAAGGTAATTCCCGTATAGACAAGAATCATTGTTATTATTTTTATAAATATATTTCCAACTGAAACATGCTGGATCGGTAAGATCCTTTAAGCAGGTAAAAAGGAAATGTTTTCCTTACTTGTGATTGGTCGGGGTAATCCTTATCTCTATATGACCTCGTATGTGATTGGTCGAGAATTATTTTATCGTCTTTTGAAAATTAACTTTGTTCTTTAAACTTGTATTTGAGCAGGTGTGTTTTATTATCTTTTAGACCCAAACTCATTTTAAAATCATAGTCATTTTAGCTGTTAAGCGGTGCACAAGTTATCTGATTTGTATTAAAAGTGTTTTATTTTTACTAAGTGTATATCATATTTATAATAAATACTTACATTGAGGAATAATTA
>JABUQX010073471.1:0-5000 GCA_015478945.1 Trachelipus rathkii
CAAATGCTTCGTTCGGTTGGAATGGGTGTTTAACCGTTTTCGCATTTATCATTGAAACGCTTTCGCGTTACACGAGCGCCTCTTAACCCTAGGCAAACTAGGCAAATGCCTAGGGCGGCCCTAGGTGGCTAGAACGCGGCAGACAACGACAGCAAAAAAAAAAAAAAAAACTATAATATATATATATATATATATATATATATATATATATATATATATATATATATATATATATAAATATATATATCTTTGCTATATATATATATATATATATATATATATATATATATATATATATATATATATATTACAGTTTGTCACCACCACTCACGGGCAAAGCTCTATTCAAGGAGGGGGTGTTGCACGCCTCAGAAGTTCACACTTAACGCAAATTACGCAGATGAGCACAGACGCAAGCTTTGAAGTGAGGGAGATTAAATTCAGCAGGAAACACAGAAGATGGAAGAGAATTCCACAGAACCGAGGTGCAAAAAAGAAGGAAGCACCGCAGCGAACTAGCCTGGAGTTACCAATATCCACACAAAACTCGTGCGCAGGCACAGCACCCCTTGTGCGAGGGCGTCGCAAAGGTGGTGGTACGCGAGGACAAGTTCCTTCGAGCACCTGCCACTGTGGTACCTATAGAAAGAGATAAAGCACCAACATCGCGCCGCAAAGATAGAGGTCAAGAGAAGTGGAAAGTAGAAGGAACAGTTTATAAGTCTTTTGGCTTTTTGACTCGACCCTGTCCAAAAAGACAGGTGAGATTAGGCCCCCAGAAATGAGAACAATTACTCCATACAAGGTGGATGGGCCTTATAGCTAGGTAACTGAGAAGAGAAAAAAGTCTCACTGTCTAAAACAGGACTCCCAGTTTCTCTGAGCCCGGCCTAGCGAACCATTGTTATATGAAGTTTCCAAGACTTTTTTGTTTATGTTAAGGCCGGGATGTTTATATTGTCAACAGGAGAGACGAGAGAACAAATTGAAAGAGATAGGAAAGTTGGAAGGTGTTTAGAGGGAGATTTGTAGAAGTTGAGTTTTTAAAATTAAATTTCACAAGGTTGAGGCGACCTCACGGAAAATCTATCCAGATCAGCGAGAATAGAATCGGAAGATTAAGACGAGAGGCCATTCTTGTATTAAGCACAACTCTATCCACCCTAATATAAAATTTGGACATGTGCGTGCTTCCAACATTGAGGGAAAGTGTTAGTGTTAAGACATAGTGAATATAGTTGAACGAAGGGCGGGGTCAGCACGGAGGCACATTCCCTCAAAATTCGGGGAGGAACGCCATCCGGTCCACCCGCCTTCCTAACGTGCATAGATTTCAGGAGCCCATGCACCCGATCCCAATCGCAATCACAGGCAAGGCATGGGACGCCTGAGGGGAGAAAGGAAGGAGGAGGAGGAGAATGCCAGAATCGTCCAGGGTTGAGTTAGAGGAAAATAAGACCAAAGAGAATGGCCTTTCAGTTGGAGAATTGGCAATAGAACCATCAGATCCGAATAAGAGGAGGAAAGGCAGATTTGCAAGTTGTTAGAGATGTTTTTGGCAAGAGGTCAACAGAAAGATTTTCAGTAGGAGAACCTAGGAGGTTAGCGCCCTTTCTTGATGAAAGCCCGATTAGCTCGTCGAAGAGTATCCTTGCAACGATTTCTAGCTGAATAAAAATTAGCAAGAGTGATAGGAGAACGAGAATTTTTCCATTCCCGATACGCACTGCCTCTAGCCTCTGAATGGTCAGAGAACAAGCATGATCGAACCATGGATTGTGAGGAGAGAAAGATTTAGTCGAAGAAGGAATAACCTGCTCATCCCATCAGCGATTACAGTTCTCCTTTTCGTAGAAGTCGAAGCGTCACCAGAGTCAAAACAGTCATTCCGATTATTATAGTTGGTGTAGAAGCGACGCTAGGCAACCCAATCGGCCCGATTAAGTGCCAGAAAAACGCGTAGGGCAGAATGGAACTGTTGGAGAGAAAGTATTAGAAATTAAAAAAGAGATATAAAGGTTGTGTTCAGATTTACGAATAGGAGCAGAAGGTGGTGTATTTATAGAGAGAAGGACTAGTGGTGAAACATGAGTCCAGTGTGTTCAAGGGAGTGGTTGGGACGATCCGGAATGTGTGTGTGTTCTTTAATTGCTCCAGGTCGTTGAGAATGCTGAATGATTTGGCCTCCTCCCCACCTAAATCAGTATAGAGAGGGACTAACCATTCAGTGTTGTGTGTACATTGAAATCCCCCAAATAGGGACATCAGTATTTGGATGAGAAGATATAACAGTCTCGTGAGATGTAGTAATATTCAAAAAAGGCGTGAAAATCTGTTCTGTTAGGAGAACAGTAGCAGAAACACAAGAATATTGTAGTAGAAGGAAGAAAGATTTTAAGCCACAGAACATCGAAGTTAGGAAATTCGAGATTCTTAAGACGTGTTACAGGAGTGTTTATGTTTACATAGGCACATACTCCACCCTTCAGACGGAAATTATGAAATAAGTTATAGTTGGACATATTAAACGAGTTAGAGGATGAATTCCTAGCCATCTGGGTCTCAGACAGGAGCAAAAGGTTAGAGTTAGAGAGGTGGTATTCCACGGATGCAGAGTTAGATTACAAGCCACGGATGTTAGTAAAGTCGATAGTAAGCCCACGCCTGTGCAAATCTGCCATCTTACATGCACATACAGCAACCACAAAACAAACAACAGACAAAAAAAACGAACAAACGTGAAATCAGGTTAAAATTATTCACACACTAAAACCTAAATTTAAAACCGTAAATGTTAAAAAGTTAAATCGTATTTACAGTAAATATGTAAAATATAAAAAATCATAAAGTTAAAAACACTAACGCTCTTTTACACCCATACAAATACACGAATAAAAAAAAAAGTAAATAAAATTGATTTAAACATTAAAACCTAAATTTAAAAGTTCAAGGGCCAAAATAATAAAAATCAAATCTTAAACACTGTGAAAACGAAATTCAGACTTATGTAGCCTTTCCTTATATATATATATATATATATATATATATAACATATATATATATGTATATATGTATATGTATGTGCATTCGTATATATAATAGAGATACTGAATATATATATAACTCTAAATTCAAAATAACAAGATATTATGATAATAATATAATAATAATAATAATAATAATAACAATAATTTAATAAAATAATATGAAATAATATTAATAATATAATAATTATATATATAATAATATGTATAATAATAATAATAATATGTATAATAACAATAATAATAATAATAATAATAATATATATATAATAATAATAATAATAATAATAATAATAATAATAATATAATAATAATAATAATAATAATAATATATAATAATAATAATAATAATAATAATAATAATAATAATAATAATAATAATATAATATAATATATAATATGTATATATATATATATATAATAATATATATAATTTTTTAGAAATATATATATATATATATATATATATATATATATATATATATATATATATATATATATATATATATATATATATATATATATATATATATATAATGTATTATACATACGTACTATCTTTCAATTTCATATATATATATATATATATATATATATATATATATATAGGTCAGCGTTTAGTATATCCGTCATATATATCTCGAAAACTATTAATGCTACAGTAAAACGGAATACATTGGTGGAATGCTGGTCCAATTTTAGTGCGGAAAATGCAAAAAAAAATAAAAAAAATATATCTCAAAAACTACAATAGCTACAGCGTAAGGGAATACATTTTTGGAATCCTGGTAAAATTTCACATAGAGAAAATGTAAAAAAATAAAAAAAAATAAAATTATTGTTAATAATTATAGTAATATGATTAGAAGGCCTATTTAGAGACCTTTTATTGGTTTCTCGTTAAAATAAATAGACTTTCTATTAAAATAAATAGACTTTCTATCAAATTTTGCTTTTTTTTTAACTAAAGAATACCCCAAGGGTATACCGCACCGATGGCAGGAGTCGGGGTCTCTCGGCCTTCCGGGGAACTACGGGGTAGGACTAATTCCCCCCCTCCGGGGAGGGTCTCCGGAACCCCCGCTCTTTGGTATTTGGGTGTCGCGGGGGTTCCTCCGCCCCTCCCCTACGGGGTATGGAAAACGTCCCCCCCTATGTTCCCCGTCGGCTCGAGCCCCCTAGTGTGCCGTATAAAGCATTTTCCTATGTAAAATTTTCCCAGGATTCCAAAAATGTATTCCATTTCGCTGTAGCTATTGTAGTTTTTGAGATATAATTTTTTTTTTTTTTTTTTTTTTTTTTTTTTTACATTTTCCGTACTAAAATTGGACCAGCATTCCACCAATGTATTCCGTTTTACTGTAGCATCAATAGTTTTTGAGATATATATGACGGATATACTAAACGCTGGCCATATATATATATATATATATATATATATATATATATATATATATATATATATATATATATATATATATATATATATATATATAATATATATATATATATATATATATATATATATATATATATATATATATATATATATATATATAACTGCTTCTCTCTTCTATATATATATATAAATAGTTTTGAAGAGAGTGGAGTCGAGTCGGAGTCGGAGTCGGCAATTTTGTAAAGCGTGTAATTTTACATATGCTTAGGGTGATTTTTTTTTTTTTTTTTTGCCTAGGGCGGCATGAATGGTTAAGAGGGCCTGTATATATATATATATATATATATATATATATATATATATATATATATATATATATATATATATATATATATATATATATATATATATATATATATATATATATATATATATATATATATATTAGTGATGGACCGGATGTCAAAATTTGACTGTTTGCGGATGCGGATGCGGATGCGGATCTTAAAGAGGATGAGGATGCGGATGCGGATGCGGATGCGGATCTTAAAGTAGAT